>JANHAO010000708.1:0-38245 GCA_026873985.1 Saraca asoca | reverse complement strand
GAGGAAAATCTTAAATCTGTGTATTGATTGATAGTTGAGTCTTTTGACCAACAGCCAGACGTTTTCTAGGCATTTTGGTAATTTAGAAATTTTTTTTCATCAGAACATTATAGTTCGTTGAAGGAAAGCCCCACCCCCCTCCCTTCGAAAGAAAAATGATGAGAAGGAGTAAGTATTTAGATAGACATTGTTTATGATAAGCAGAGCAATGAAATATACATAACACACTTACAAGTGTGCTTGAGAAGAATTTGTATTCACAGCATTTATTTATAATATAAATTGTGACTATTTTTCTTTTATTTGCCTTAAAATGATATGTCTATTTCTTTTCTTGTGGGTAAATTTTGCTTTAAATAAATATCAAGGGAAAGCTACCGTTAGTGACCCTCCTAAAACCGAAAACAACGTTAATTAGAACAATTGATATCTCAAATTATTTAATGTGATCATTCTAAAAAGAATCAAAATAACACCAAACTCTTATCATGATAGTTATTCGGAGTATGTACTAAAGGCTTAAGTTAACGCTTCAATCCTTCCACTGTTCCGGAGAGAGGAAAATTAAGAAAGGATTTTCGTATATTTATTACTTCCAAACTGGACTTCCTCCCTTAAATCTAAAGCTTAGTGCCTACCCCTAACATTACACTTTCCTCCTCCACTAGAGACAATTGAAATTGTCTTCAAAATCCCTAGGGCAAAGGGCACTCTTCAACCACAATGTACTAGATGAAGTTATTTAAAATAATCAAATTATCAAAATAACTGATTTTACAACAAGTTTTTTTTTTTTTTTTCATATAATGGTTTCATCCTGTGATGCACCGACACTTCATATAGCAGCCGTATCCGCGTGTCAGAAACGTTCCCGTTTCCGACACTTATCGACATTAACACTTCATTTATCATGTAAAAATAGTCCGACACTTCTGAAAATACTGTGTCCCCATATCCGTGTCTCCGTATCGACATGTCAGTATCCGTGCAATATAGGTTTCATCAGTAGGGAAGGATTTTAAGTACATATATAATAGCTATTGTGAATTATCTAGAGTTAAGGCTACATACGTTTGGAGGCCCAACAAAACTTGGCTCGTGGAGCAGTTATGATGAAGCAATATTCCTCTTGGGCTACAGTTAATCTTAAGCCCATTTTGTGGCAAGGCCCAATCCGGGGCAATGAAATTTGATGTTTTCTTCTTAGAAGCAAGATTTAATAAGAACTGAAAACTGGATGTGTTGAGGAAAGGAAAAACATGTGATGAGAACCGAAACGAATAATAGAAGAGAGAAGAGATGAATCTTATACGCAAATTCTATTAATTGTGCTCCTAACAGTATAAATAACTTTGTAATAATAATAATAGAAAAGTTCAGACGGTAGAAATAAATGGGCTACTTTGACGGGCCAAGCCCATAGTAACATTTTTAGTCCAATTTTGAGATAGAAGGAGTTGTCCGTACCCTAAACAAATCATTGTCTTCAAGGATTGAGCATGGGATACTTCATTTTCAAATCATAAAGCAATTCCCAAGTGGCATCTCCAAGAAAGGAATTTGTCCACACTGTACAACAACTTTAGTAACCGCGATGTTATTTTTCTTTTTCATCCTTTCCTCTAGGATCTTCAATGGTTCCGTAGCAATGGTGTCATCAGAATCCACGATTGGAATAGACAGAAGCCTTGCCAACATTTTTCTTCAGTTGAGACATATGGAATGTGGGATGAATTCTTGATCCTTCCAGAAGCAATAGGGTCCAAGTCACCAAACCCGCTTTAGCCAAAACTTGGTACAGACATGTTAAGAAAGAAAGAATTGAGAAGTCATTCTCTACAATAAGATAGACATATTTATTTCAATTTAGAAAATGTGCACAAAGTAGGATTACAATAGGTTCATGCCTTATTAACTTATTTAGGCCCATAATTTAATTAATCTATTTACTAATACTCCCCCTCAAGTTAGAGTATAGATATATCAAACATGCTAGCTTGTAATAAATATCATCAATCTTTTTTCCTAAAGTGTTTTAGTAAATAAATCAGCAAGTTGATCATCAGTTTTAATATGTTTAAGATCAATAATTCTATTCTGGAGTTTTTGCCTAACAAAATGATAATCAATCTCTATATATGTGTTCGTTCATGAAAAACTGGATTTATAACAATATGAGTGGCAGCTAAATTAGTACACCATAACTGCATAATCCAGATGACTCAACCCCAAGTTGATGAAGAAGACAAGAAATCTATACAAGCTCAGTATAACATGAGCCATAGTCTGGTATTTAGATTTTGCACCTGATTGAGACATAATATCTTATTTCTTGCTTTTGCAAGATATAAGGTTTCCATTAACAAATATACAATATCTTGAAGTAGATCATTGGTCCATAGGACATCTTGCATAGTCTATATTAGAAAAGCCTTCTACCTTGCAATGCCATGATTTTTGTACAAGATTTCGCACCTAAGTGCCTTCTTGAGATATTTTAGGATGTATATGATTGCATCTTAATGAAAGGTTTTTGGAGAATTTATGAACTAACTTACTACACTTACTGGGAAAGCAAGTCAAGCCTAGTGATAGTAAGGTAGTTTAGTTTCCCCACTAATTGTCTGTATCGTTTTGGGTCTTCTAGTAATTTTTTATCTTCCAATCCAAGCTTTGAAATCATAAGGGTATCAGATGGTTTGGCGCCAAGTAAACTTGTTTCATCCAAAAAATCAAGAACATATTTGCTCCATGACAAGAAAATTCCTTTATTATTTCGAGCAATCTTAATGCCTAAGAAATACTAAAGTACTCCTAGGTCCTTACTTTGAAATTTGGTTTGAAGAAAAACTTTCAATATTGAAATACACATGCTATCACTACCAATAATTATAATATTATCCACATAGATAACTAGAAGGATACAACCCAAATCTGCTTGTTTATAGAATAAAGAATGATCATGATCACTCTTCTTCATCCCAATTTCCATTATCACATCACTAAATCTTTCAAACTAGGCTTAATAAGATGGTTTTAATCCATGCAAAGACTTTTTTAATTGGCACACCTTTCCATATTCCCTTTAAGTAATAAACCCAGCTATTTGCTCCACATGCACCTCCTCAAGTAAATCTTTATGTATAAAAGCATTTTTTTACATCAAGTTGATGGAGAGCCTAGTTTTATAAGGCAGCAAGAGAGATAAATAAATGAACTGAAGTAATCTTAAAAACTGGAGGAAAAGTTTTAAAATAATCTATGCTATAAGTTTGAGCATGCCTCTTTGCTATTAAGCAATTTCAATTTGGCAACAAAATCATTTAGATTAACTTTCATAGAAAACACTCGCTTTCAATAGTCACTTGTCATGTGGTAAAAGCACAACATCCTATGTCTGATTTGCCTCAAGAGCCACATTTTCTTCTTCCATTGTAGCACACCACCCATCATGAAAAAGTGCCTTTGAAACTGATTTAGGAATAGTAACATAATCCAACGAGGCAATAAAGGATTGTGAAGAGATAGATAAGGATAAATATGACACAAAGGTAGAGACAAGGGTTATTATAGATACTTTTTTGAGTACAACTACGTTATCTTTTCATTGAGCAATAGGCAAATCAAGGTCAGATAGCACAAGAGAAGGACCTGGTGAGGAAGAAGTTGGTAGAGGAGACGAAGCTAATGGGAAATTTATAACAGGTACTGTACTTGATGTCTCAATTGTGTCATAAGGATGAGCTATAGCCAATACCTACACTTTACAAGAATAAACATACTTAATAGAGGAGGAAGCCAAGTTTTAATAAAAAAAGATATGAGAATCCTAATGAGTGGAATACATAAGAAAATATTCGTCAATAGATTCAGGTTCTGGTATTAAGGAAAAAGACTCTGAATATCCAAAAATATAAAGTAAACTTGAAAAAAGTAACATTGTAAGATATAAAATCATGACCCAATTCAAGAAGATAACATCGATACCTTTTTGGAATTTAAGAGTATCCAAGAAGGACACATTTCAAAGACCGGAGAACTAATTTAGAAACCTAAAGACGATTATCCTAAATAAAACACATATAACCAAAAACACATGGTGTGAAAGGAAATAACGACTGAGAAGGAAATAAAAAGGAGTAAGGTACCTTACCATCAAGAGTTAAAGATGACATGCGATTGATAAGAAATAGGCTATGGAAACTACATTTGCTTGGAACACCTTAGATACTTTCATTTGAAACAAAAGAGCACCAGGCAAACTCTATTAAGTGATGGTTTTTTCTTTTAGCTACTTCATTTTGTTATGGAGTGACTGTACAAGATAACTGATGAATTATATTATGCTGTGACAAATATAAAGAAAATTGTGTTAAAAAATATTCTTTGGCATTATCACATCGCAAGTTGCATGTAGATGTTTGAAATTGATTTTTAATTTCATCATGAAAGGTACAAAAGATAGCAAATAATTTTGATCGACTTTTTATTAAATAAAGTGAGATAACTCTTGAATAATCATTAAAAAAAGTAACAATAATCCAATTTTGAAGTAACTGGATAAAGACCCTAAACATCTAAATGAACTAACTCAAAAGGAGGTGCAACCCATTTATTAACTCAAGAAACATAAGACTAATGATGCTATTTGGCAAACTAACATGACCGACAATCTAAATTAGAAATAGAACTCAAACTAAGGCACAATATTTTAAAAGAAGCTACCAAACAATAATCTAATTAATGTGGAGTGAGGGTAGCAGCAACAACAATTGGCTAAGGGACTTTTTCATCAAGCATGTATAACCTATTAGATTCATATCCCTTACTACAAATCTTCTTCGTTAAAAGATCTTGAAAAACACAATAACTAGGAAAAAAAAAGAAAATACCATAGTTATAGGTATGTGTTAATGGACTACAAAAAGCAAATTCAATGGAAACTTGGGAAGACACAAAACATTAAACAAATAAATATTAGGTGCAACTTTTATTGTACCAATTCCAACAATAAAAGAAGTAAAGCCATTTGCTAAAGTAACATGAGAGGTATAGGAGTTTTAAAAAGAAGATAAGATACATGTATTGCTTGCATTATGGTCAATAGCCCTTAAATCAATAACCCATATAGTATTGGAATAGAAAAGGCATGTAATAGGATTACTTGTCTGAACTATAGTGGCAATGGATTGGGTGGGTAACAACTATTGAGAGGCCAGGAATTAAATGTATCAAACATACTCATCTTCAGACATGGTTATGTTTCAAGTGGGCCCAAGTTTTTTTTTTTTTGCAAGAGTATTAATGGAAGCATATGCAAATCGAGATGGTGGTGCATTTTTCCCAATTAATTTGGGACAATTCATCTTGATATGAGCAGGCTTTTTGCAATAATGACATATGTAGGTGTTATTAGAATCACACCCCTTCCTTTTCATCCTCTATTACTACCACATTCTCCTCGAGAACTAGATGCAATCAAAGCAGATAGCTCACTAAGAGTTGTAGAATAAGAAAGCAATCTCTGACCACTCAGAGAATACAATGGAAAGTATTTGTTTATGTAAGTGGTTCAGAACTAGACAAAATCTATTGACAAGTAATGTTAAGTTCAGGTGATAAAGTTAGCAAAAAGCATAAGGCTCCTAATTGTTTCTATTGAGTATGCATCGCCTCAATGTCAGTTGTTGATGGTCAAATTTGGTCAACCCAAGTTCAGAGCCCCAAATTGCAGATTGGATGTGAAAAGAAAAAGAGAGAGAAAAAGAACAGGGAGACACTAAAAGTTTTTAACGTGGTTCGATTAAAGTCAATTTGATTCCTATGTCCATGACTTTTATTACTCTTTACTGAATGTTTTGTATCTAATGATTGATCATCTATCTATTGTCTGTCACTTGTACGATGATTTTGACCCCTATGATAGTGGTTGGGGTGTTACAGTTTGAATATAATTCAAATATCGATAGGTATCATAACTTAATTAGGATTACATAACAGATAAGGATTGATGGTTATAACAAACTTTCATTAAAGTAGGAAACTGAATGGATCTTTTTGAATCGATAGTTGGGGATACGTTTTGCGAGTTATGAGCTAGGCCTTGTTCTCACGACTTGAGGTTGCCACTTTGACTCGTGTTGATTGGTGACCTTAGCTTATATTTAGTGACCTGATGTCTTAGTCCAATGGTTTCAATCTTAGATGAGCTGGGCCTTTATTAGCTGAGTCTATCCATTAGGCTTTTACTAGTCCATTTGTGTAATTTCAAAAATATCCATAATATTAGCCCCTAGCTCTCAATGCGATCTATGAATTAGGGGCTGTAGTTTGCTGGTAAAAGCTTAATTTACCATGCTGTTGTTTAGACTTTTGTCTTACTATTTTGCTAGGCTATTCATTTAATTCACATCTTTCATAGCTGTTAATATGGCAACCTTGCTATTTGTTAGACTGTCAGATCGAGGGTAGTTGATCAGTCCTTGTATCTATCAGTGAGGTCAAGCAAGCCATATAAGGTGTGAAAAATCTTCTTTCCTATTTCTCAGAATAACTTGATGGTGTGTTGGTTGAGCCCCCGTGTTCTTGACGATTTGGATCTTAAATGAAGTACTAAGGGGTGTGTATGGCTTGTTGCATAGGAAGTTCTCATGGACAATTCCTCTCTGAAGGTCTTGGGAATTTTTGTACAAATTTCATTTCCTCATGCTGATGAGCTCAGTTCTTTCATCTTTGTTCTTTTGCCTCCTTGGAAGGAAAATAAGGAGGAGTTCGAGCAATTTTGGCTGACGACCAAATGATGGATGACTTACTCGTTAGATATGTCGATTCTTCAACCCATCAGGGATTCAGTTTCCAAGAGTTAGCCTTTTAGGCCATGATAGTTATAGGCTTATTTTAAGTTGTATTTTTGAACATATGTACATTCACCTTGTTGAATGAGGTTTTAACGAATTTTGTGTAATATTTTCACTTTTCCAAGCTTGTGCCAAGTTGGATGTTTAGTAGGTCACGGATGATAATGAATAGATTCCTGTAAATCACAACTTAATAAACATTAGTCAAGTTAAATGAGTAATCGGTCACATTAATGCTTCTCAGCTTGTAAACCATGATAACATATATTTATCAGTCATGATAATGTATATTTGTCAGGTCGAAGTATGATGCACAAGTCGAGTGCCTAGATAGGTCACATGAAAGCTGCACCTCAGCTAGCACGAGTTAGGTGCCCAAGTAGTCATGCCACAGTAATCGTGTTGCTTAATAGGTCGTGCCTTAGCAATCTTGTTACTCAATGGGTCATATAAATACGGTGCCAAGTAGTAAGTCACATGTATGTGATGCCAAATAATAGGTCACATAAATGTGGTGCTGAATAATAGGTTATATGTATGCGGTGCCAAGTAGTAGGTCACATGTGATGTCGAGTAGTAGGTCACATGTGGTGCTAAGTAGTAGGTCGCATGTATGCAGTGCTAGGTAGTAGGTCGCATGCAGTGTCAAATAGTAGGCCATATGTGGTGTCGGATAGTAGGTCGTATACGATGGCGAGTTAGCATAAGTCGAGTGCCCAGAAAGGTCGCATGAGAGCTACGCCTCAGCTAGCACAAATCTGAGTACCTAGGTAGGTCGCATAAAAGCTACGCTTTAGCTAGCAATCTTGTTGCTTGGTAGGTTGCACCACAACAATCGTGTTGTTTAGTGGGTCATGCCATAGCAATCATGTTACTCAATAGGTTATGCCATAGCAATCGTATTGCTTAGTGGGTTGCGCTACAGCAATCATGTTACTCAATAGGTCATGTTATAGCAATCGTGTTACTTAGTAGGTCATGCTATAACAATCATGTTGCTCAGTGGGTCGTGCTATAGTAATCATGTAGCTCAGTAGGTCATGCCATAGCAATCATGCTACTCAATAGGTCATGCTACAGCAATCGTGTTACTCAAGTAGGTGCCAGCAATCTTGTTGTTTAGGTAGGTGCCAGTAATCTTATTAATCAAGCAAGTGCTAACAATCTTGTTACTTAAATAGGTGCCAGCAATCTTGTTGCTCAGGCAGGTGCCAACAATCTTGTTTTGATGAATGCCTCTTCCGGATTAGAAAGGTGAGTACTTGCTCTCGGATTAAAAGAGTAGTAGCTCGCTTCTTGTATAGTACCTTAGTGTTCTAAGCTCAAAGGACTTTAGCTTCATTCATGCTTGTTAAGTGATAAGCTCCATTTCCCAAGTCTTCCTTGATGATGTATAGGACTTTCTAGTTTGAACCTGGTATCCCATCACTGGCCTTACAAGCTCCAAGAAGAATAAGGTGTGATGTAAGATCACTAATTTTGTAGTCCCAGACTCGGACCTTCTTGTATAATATTGATTAGAAACTTGGCTGTAGGTTGGAAGAGTGAACTGAATGATCGCGCTGAAATGCTTCCCTGATTGGTCTCTAGTACTTGTCACACTTCCTAATCCTGCTTTGTTGCAAGTCAGTAAAATCCCTACTAGAGTGCTTTGTGAGCTAGAGATAGCCCCTAGTGTGATTCCCACAATTGTCGATGTGAATCTCCTTTAGGAAGGTGTTATAGTCGTGATCGATAATACATCCCGCTGCTGTTCCATGTGATCCTTAAGCTGGTCAACTATAGCTTCTGAACTCCCGGTAGTTCTTCCTCTAGCCATCAAAAAAATTTAAGAGGAATGCAATTTAGGGCCTTCCTTCTAGTGCCAAAATGTTAATGGTCAAATCCAATCAACCCAAGTTCAGAGCCCCAAACTATAGATTGAATGTGAAAAGAAAAAGAGAAAGAGAGGAAAAATAGAGAAACACTAAAAGTTTTTAATGTGGTTTGGCTAAAGTCAGTTTGACCCCTATATCCACAGCTTTTATTACTCTTTGTTGAGTGTTTTGTATTTGATAATTGATCATTTATATATTATTTATCCCTTGTACAATGATTTTAACCACTATTTATAGTGGTTGGGGAGTTACAGTTTGAATGTAATTCAAATACTGATAGGTATCACGACTTGATTAAGATTACATAACGGATAAGGATTAATAGTTATAACAAACTTCCATTAAAGTAGGAAACTAAACTGATTTTCCTGAATCGATAGTTGGGGATGCATGCTACTCGCTGCGAGCTAAGCCTTATTCTCACGACCTAAGGTTACCGCTTTGGTCCATGTTGATCGGTGACCTTAGCTCGTATTTAGCGACCTAATGTCTTAGTCCAGTGGCCTCAATCTTGGATGAGTTGGGCCTTTATTAACTAAGTCTATCCATTAGGCTTTTATCAGTAAATTTATGTGATTCCAAAAATATCCATAACATCAGTGGTGAAAGAAATAAGAGTATTTCACTGTTCAAAAATACAATTGATATTAGAACAAATTAGTGAGATATTTTTACCTTTTCTATTAGGTTGAAATAGAGACGCACATAAGTTATATATTTGATGTAGATTATTGCTTCTAGAGTAGAGTGTCCTAAAGAATGTCCAAAGATGTTGATTGTTTTGTAATGAATAGTATTATTCTCGATTTCACTTACCAAAGTACTACACAGGAATCAAAACAAATATTGTTCTTTTATGATCCATTAATCTTTTATGTCATCTTTAGGTGGATCTGAAGTTAGATGATTTGATCTACCAATACAACCAAAGAAATACTCTACAACTCTTTTCCATGAAAGATATTGTCTACCTTTTGCTTCTATTTTTTGGTTAGTGATTTTAAAAAAGGTTGGGATCAAATCTAAGAAGAACATTTTAACCTATGATTTTCCTTCATCCTTAGAAATCAAATCTTTACTATTGGTAAGAGAATCATAGGTTGAAGCATCCATAATGAAACACTTGCACCATAAATCGTTAAAAATTGTCCAGAAAATATCAAAAATTTAGAAAATCATAGGTGCATTAAGCAAACCAGCAAAACAATTACATAGGGTGGTCTAGAGGATGCGAGGGAATGTACCATTGGAAGTATATGAATAGACGAGCTGCCACATGCTAGGAGAATCTTCTATATATGGGTTTCATGTGCGACTGAAGAAGGAGCACTTGCTCATGCACTGGCCAATTGTGTTCATTGTCCTATAATATATCGGTCCATCAACCCAGATCTCATCGCTGGTCACCAAAGCTTCATCAAACACCTTGGACAAGCTTTGTTCTTTGCTTAATACAAATGTTTTTTGGCACAACCACTGCCTTACATAAATACCAAGGTTTGGATTTTTGCCAAATATATGACTTTAAGTCGTCGCAAAAGTTATCGTAGTCATGCAAAAGCAAAAGAAAAGAAAGAAAGAAGGTTTATAGAAAGGAAGAAGGGAAGCTAGGTTCATTGATTAGGAAAAAGGTTTCTAGGTTGTAGAATTTAGGAGGCTCTAAATACCCTGTTAAAGGAGAAAGAATTATGAAGTCATGCTTTATAATAAGGGATATACATTTATTTATATTGAAAAATATATACATAAAGTTACAATAGGCCCATGATTCATTGACCTATTTAGGCCCATAAATAACCTATTTACTAATAAAATCAAAGCATTTAAATTAAATTCATTCATCCCTTGCTTACCATAGTATGCTACCTATAAGGTTGTAGTTTTAAGTACACCTATTCCCTTGCTTCAAAACTTTTCTTCTTATCAACATATTATTTCTTTCTTGTTTGTGCCTTGGTCACCATCCTTATTATAGCTTCATGGCCTTGTAAACTTTTACAATAGTTTCCACCATGGAATCCCTAGGTAGGTATAGCAAATGTGTGCGGGTGGAGGATATCCATAAAACAATTTATAAGGCATTTTTTATTATTATAGGGTAACTGGTATTGTACCACCATCATCTACTTTACTGCAAGGGTTTTTCAATCGCCATACACTTGAGGCAAGATGGTAAGCATCTATTAATATATTTGGATCTTGTGCAATAATTGTAGCTATGTTGTTGTATCTGGCCATCCAAATGCATAAGACTCCTTGAATTCATGTGGATCTCATGCTGATCAAAAGCCAGATGTAGTAATTGTAACTACAGTTATTGCACTAAATCTTGATTCTTTATTAATTATCTGGCTATTTTTTGAGGATGATAGGCAATGGGTAGCTTAATAATGGTGCCTAATTTCTTGAAAAGCTCTTGCCTATATTGGCTTACAAAGACTTTATCCCTATTAGAGACAATGCTTATGGGAACCCTTTGTAGTTTCAAGATGTTGTCCATGAAAACTTGTGCTACAAACATGGCAGATAAAGGATGGAATATGGCTATGAAGTGAGCATATTTGCTCAATTTGTCCATAACCACCTTTTCCCTATAATTTGGGAAGATCATTAACGAAATCCATAGAAATATCCTCACCCTCTATTAGGTATGAGAAGGGGTTGCAACCTAAAAGAAGCAACTTAATCATACTTAACTTGTTGACTAGTCACACACTTCCTCACTTTTGTCTATCATCTCTTTTCAAGTCCTTCTAGTATAATTCCAACAATTCTACTAACTGTAACTTGCATGCCATAATGTCCACCAGCCTAAAAAAGGTAGCATGATCATACTTAACTTGTTGACTAGTCACACACTCCTTCACTAACTGTCTAACATCTCTTTTCAAGTCCTTCTAGTGTAGAATTCCATCAATCCTACTGATTGTAACTTGTAGGCTAGAGTGTCTACTAGTTAAACTACTATGAAAAGAATTTTAGTAGTCTTTCTTTTAGTAAGTAAGAATTTTCCACTACTAACTTGCTTTTCTTATTAATTTGGCCCACCCAAGTATATTTGGAGTTAAGTATACTGCTAAAGGCTTGTTGTAGTTCTAAGATTAATTTTTTTAATCTATCATTAGTGGATCAAGTTTTTTCTATTTCTTATAGCAATTTAATTGAAAATGTTGAAACAAGGGTTGCTATTAGAAGGCTAACTTTTAAAGTTTGGGGAAATCTTAAAAGAACATTTTCCACAATATTAATAAAGCTTTTCCTTATAACCTACTTCATATTTAAAGCTTATAATCTTAGTGACTAACACCTGTTGGGTTGGAGTAATGGCTTGCTATTCAAAAATGAATTTTAGTATATGATGATCTATTATGATTTTAAAGAGCCTCAAAAGAAGGTAAGCATTCCATTTTTTTTATTATTAGGAGAATAACCAACATTTCTTTCTCATAAGCTGATAAAACCTGAAGCTAAGATGTTAGTGCTTTACTAAAATAGGCCAATGGCCCCCCTCCCTATGTTAGAATAGTCCTTACTCTTAAGTTGGAAGCATTTGTTTCCACTATAAATTCCACACTGGTAGCCCCTATAGGTGCTATTCTTACAATCTGCTTTAGCTGTCAAATGCTTTTTGACCATACTCATTCCAATCCAAGTTCTTTTTTTTTAATAGGTCAGTGAAGGGTTTAACAAGTATCTCATAACTCTTAATAAACTTTTATAATACCTTACAAGGCCTTTAAAGCCTCTAAGTTCCTTAATGGTTTAAAGAAATAGATAGTGCAAGACACTTTTAACCTTGCTTTTATCCATAGATACTTCATTAATAGAAATCACATGATCTATATACTCTATATCTTCTACAATACAATCACATTTACATTTTTTTAATAGAGTTCTTTGCTTTTAAGAACTTCAAAGACTGTTCTAAGCTGGTCTAAATGGGAATTTCAATCCTTTGAGTAAACCAAAATATTATCAAAGAACACCAATACACCATTCTTATGGTAAAGTTTGATTTTGCTATTCATTAGAAATTGAAAGATGGAAGGTGCATTTATGAGTCCAAAGGGCATTACAAGGAACTTATAATACCTTTCATGTGTTTTGAAAGCAATTTTTTGCACATCAATTGCATGTAGCCTAATTTAGTGATATCCAGATACAAGGTCAAGCTTAGTAAGGTATTTGGCCTATCAATTCATCCAAGAGTTCTTCCACCAAAGGTTTGGGAAATTTATCATTGATAGTTTGTTGGTTTAGCTGCCTATAGTCCATTCACAACCTCCAAGTGCCATCTTTTTTTTACCATCATTGTTGTGAGGTAAAGGAACTAGTGTTATCCTTAGTTATAATAGCTTCTAGAATTTTAGAAATCCTACTTTTGGATTGCTAGATGTTAGGGTTTGACCCAGACTATCTAGTTTTTAGCCTTAAGGCAAATACTATAATCTAGATGTTTAAAAGGAGCTAATCCAATAGGAAGGCTAAACAATAAGGCTTATTCCTCCAATATTTGATGCAATGCAAGATTGGTGCCCATATTAGTGTGCCCTAAAATAGCTAATTGTAAATGACATTGGTCCTATGCAATCATGAATAAGGCACAAGAGAATGGTTTATAGGCTCTAGTAGAGTGTGCAACAACTTTTGAGATTCCTTTCTACTAATTAGTTGTATTGGTACTGGTTTACTCTTTAAATTGTGATTCATTCTTCCCCTATTTTAAACAACATTGTTGAAGAGTAAAATCCCATAAATTGAACTAGGAGTAACCAATAATTGAACACTTAATGCCATGTCACACTCATTGAGAGGTAAAACTACGAAGTTAAAGTTAAAAGTGTGAGCATTCATTTGCCATTATAGTTTCTTACAAGAACCCTAGGTAGCTATTATTGGTTTAGATTCTAGTTGTATTTCAGCGGAAGTCTTGAATCTTCTTTAAGAATTTAAAATAAAATCATCAAAATTGATTTTAATGGATGTGATTACTTAAATTGGAAAGCAAGAATCAATTATTATCATTGTTTTAAGAGTAATTCAAATTGTAAAAATAATTTATCAAACATAATATGTGCAAGTGAAAAGTTAATGCAATAAAGTAAAGAAGACACCAGAATTTTTAAAATGGTTCCACTTCAACTGAAATCGTAATTGAAGTGTACGTCCACTCGACCAAATCCTTAATTAGATGGTCTCATTTTATTAAAAATCACACAAGAATTTACTAGGCTCATGTGAACCAATTTAGATACAAAAATTCTTTACGCCTTCTAAAAACTATGATCAACCTCACAATTTGAGAAGATGCAAAGGGAAGATCAACCTCTCTTTTTGTATCTCAGATTTCTAAACCCTAGAAATCAAAAACAGAAACAAGTTTTCAAGATAGAATATATAATACTTGAATTAAGATGTGGATCTCAATTATTTAATGTGTGATCTCCTTCAATTCAATCCAAGAATGATTCAATGTGATCAAAATAGATGAGGTAGATATAGATCTACTTTAGGCTTTGTTTTCTCTTAATTTTTCATGATAGATGTTATGTTTGAAATGAGGCTAGCTTGTATTTATAGTGTGGCAATTGACATTTAAAAAATAACTAATTTTTAGATTATGAATTGATTTAGAGCGGTTACAACTTATGAATTGATTCATTTATGAATATCATCAAGAACTTCATGACCAAATCGATATGTAAATCAATTCATACTATCATGTAAAAAGGTCATGAATTGATTACCTAATCAATTCACAAAAATTCCTAACCTTCGGTGAAAATGACTTTTCAAAACAATTCTTCATGAATCAATTCATGTTCATTTTCATAAGATTTTCAGTCTGAATTGATTTGTGAATCAATTCACATAGTGAAAAATAGTTTTTATAAAAATTGTACTTGCGAAAGAGTATTTGAAAACTCTATTAGAAAATTTTTTGATTTTAACTCATTTCAAGTGATTTATTTCTACTTTAACTTAACTAATTTAATAGACTTGTTTGGATCAATATGAATTAATTCACACTTACAAAAGATCCTAATTAATACAATAAAATTGCTATATCTAAAAGCGGATCTCTTAAATAGCATTTGGTTAACTTTGATCTTGCAATCAAAAAATAAATATTGAACACATCGTCAGATTGTGATATTGATCAAAATTATTTTTCAACATCAAAACTGAAGAAAGTATGATAGCAAAGCTAACAATCTCCTTAGTAAAACTAACAATCATGCTGTTACCATTAGCCACTACTACTAATTTGGCACACAGAACTAAAGGATAATCCATAAATTTGATAATAGCACCATTGAGGATATTATATGTGCTCACTGAGTAAACCAAAATGGATATGGTCTACCCCTTTGACCTAGCTTGTATCCTCTCGATTTGCAAGTTTACTATACCCCTCATAGCCAGTGATGAGATTGTAGGGTGATCAGATTTTTTTGGGTCAAAGAGGATCCCTTCAAGGGTTTCTAAGCAATCTAAAACCACCTCAAGTTCAACTTCCTCCTTATAACCATCCACTTGTTTTTGTTGGGAATGGTTTAAGAAACTCTTAGTCAAATGCTTATATTTGTACAAGAATCAAAGACAATTTATAATCAATTAGAATTTCTAAAATTTCTATCCTATAATTAGAGAATCAATCATCCTACTCACATCCTACTTATCACAATGAATTCTAGGAAAGAAAATCTAACTTGTTAATACATACATAATTATTGCCTAGTATTTACACTTCTTGACTATTGTCAAAACTAGTAAAAAAAGTGCTAAACTCTAAAAGTTAGCAGCTAGGGTGAGTTAAGTCATATCCATAGAGATTGTTGAATATCTTTAATGTATTCTCAGCCAAAAGATAGGGGTAAGGATAGCTAATTACTAATGAGAATTTAAAATAAGCACTTCAAATGCATGAAAAATAGAATCAAAATTAAGAAAAGATTTAATAAAGAAAAACTCAACCCCAGGGACTCTTGCTGCCAATTCAACAATTGATCCTTGATACTCTTGTTTTATTCCTAATTTGACCACTTAGCCAAGGTATTAATTAAGCCCAATACCTAATTAATCCTTGTCAATTTCACCCTAAAATAATCAACCAAGTCCAATACTCAATTGATACTTATTCTAAGTCAATTTAAACCCAGTACTTTAACCAACTTATCAATAGTATTAAACACTAAAATCACTAAATCTAGATAATTGAATTACTCAAGCAGCAACCTAATTAGCTACCTTTGATTCCCTAGGAATATTGAATTGCCCCAGTACCTCATCAACATTCTATTGCTACTCCATAGCCAAATAGCCATAAACAGTTAGATTTGTCTATGGAAATTCAACTAGTATAAAACCATTATGAACAATTGGTCAATTAGCCATTTTAATCAACCACTTATAGCATTTATAAGCAGTAAGAATAGAGAATAAAAAAAATAAATTGGAAATAATTGAATAATCAAAACAAGTCTCACAACCACACAAGATTAGGAGCAAAATTTCTATTGGATTAAAGTAGAATTTAGTTACATATCAAGAGTAAAATAAAATACAAAGAAGAAAGGAAAGAATAAACCTAATTACACAGATAGAGTCTTGCCCTAGCAAAGCTCCTTTTTTCCAAAATTTAGAGGCAATAAAAAAGTGATATAAAAGATCTTACACTAAAGGCTCAACTAGCTATTTATAAGTTTAGTGCACCACCTCTGAGTTGGGCTGTGGTTTAGGGATGGAGGGGGCCTTTTTGGATGTGATGATCTTTAGATAAAATGCAAATCTTTCAATTAGCTTTCCAATGATCTTAATCTTGCATTAAAATTTGGTCTCTAGCTCAAGTTATGAGCTAACACCAAGACAAACTTTTTAAGCAGTCCAACCTATAATAGATTCAATCACTCAAGTTCACAGCTAGGTAATCATCTTAAAATGGTATAGTTTGCCTTCAAACCCTTTATGAAAGATGTTGAAGTGGATCATAGCTATCCTATGGCTTGTGTTTCCACCAAAATAACTTTTAGAGTTTCACTTATGATTCAAATCCTAAGTCGGGCTTTGGATCACAACACTGCACTCTACTCTAGCTTCCAAGCACTATTTCACCTCCAAAATGTCTGAACTAGGCTTTAGAATCTTCATGAAATTTTTAGCTATTCC
The DNA here is from genome assembly GCA_026873985.1 of Saraca asoca. Classification (NCBI taxonomy): domain Eukaryota; kingdom Viridiplantae; phylum Streptophyta; class Magnoliopsida; order Fabales; family Fabaceae; genus Saraca; species Saraca asoca. The sequence continues at coordinate 21,342 of JANHAO010000708.1, read as the reverse complement.
TCTTAGATTTTCAAAGGCATAAGAATCACCTAAAACCAAGGTCTAGAACTCCATATATGCCTAAAATCCTAAAATAGCTTGAAATAGTATAAATTTACTGCATAAATTCAATTTAATACTAAAATTTAACAAACCACAAAACTATTCCCAATTGTCCAATTAAGCATATAAACATGATAAAAGATCAAGTATAAAGAGATATAAATTATGTATAAATTATGTTCATCAAATTTTTCTACACTTAGCTTTTGCACTCCTTGAACAAGACCCTAAAACAAAACTATACTATACTCAAAACAAAGGCTCAAACTTTAAAATTTTTCTACAATGATGAGAATGAAAAACCAAAAGCAAGGAAACAACCAAAATTTTATGGAACATAGCATCTCATGAAGATTATTCTTAACAACTCAAAATACAAATCCAACTAGCAAAATAATTTCATTTAAAAGCCAAATAGATCAATTTAGCATACCTTATAAGGTAGGCTTTCAATGCAACTCTCTTTGTGTTTAAAATGGGAAAATGTTTCACTCAATTTCATTCTATGAAAATGCACTACTATAAGTTTGTTTATCATCAAATCTCCACTACTCAAATCACATGCATAGTACAAATCAAAAGGACTTCACAAAGGTTGTAATATGGCCAAGAGAAAAAAGGAGAAAAGGAATAATATGGATATAAAAAAGCCAAACCAAAGAAACTAACAAAGCATTATGGCATAGATCCAAACAAGCAAGGAAGCAAATTAAAATCGGAATCCAGATCATAAATTTTCACATTTATCACTTCTCTTCTTCTCTCTCATTTTCTTAACTTTTATCACTTTCTTTTATTTCTTTTCATTTTATTTTATTTTGAGCTCTCTTTGTTTTCTTTTAAATTCTTTTTTTTCTTCTTTTACTTTCTCTTTTTTTTTCTTCTCTTGTTTTCATTTTTCTTGACTTGCATTGAGCTTTTTTTTTTCACTTTTTTATTTCACTTTTTTATCTTTTCTTTTCTTGGTTTCAAACTCACAATTGCCTTTTTACCAAACATTTAGAATACCTCAAAACTTGTTCAAGAACCCATCCGGCTAATGAATTAAATGCTCTACTAATCTCTAAGGTTAGGAAAAGATAAAGACATTCAATATTGGGCTTTCTAATGGGCTACATAATAAGAAAAATGCCAAATTGGCTCAAAGGGCTTAACAATGGTGCAAGGTAGGCTAACAAAGGCAAAAGTGGCTCAATTAAAGAATGCCTTAATCATACTCATACATGTATGTGCCAATGTAATTTTAAAAAGAATCAAAGCAAGTTCTAGAGCAAAAATTTTATGAAAGAAAATCACATACAAGAAAGAAGAGGAACCTAATTAAAATGATCAATAATGGCTCAAAATCTCATAGGTTATATGTCTACCAAAATTGATCCATAAACATTTCAAATTCCATCACAATGCTAATCAAATTCAAGAATCAAAAATCAAGATAATTTATTCAATCATGCTATGAAGCCATCAAAATCAATTGCAACCTACTCAAGGTCTAAAAAAACTCATCATCAATGAAAAATACCTAAAAGAACAAAAATAAAATTTTTTTTTCCAAAATTTTTTCTTTTTACCAGAATTTTTTCAGCATTTTTCTTATATAATCAAAGCAAAACAAAGATAAAATACATAATAAAACAATCCTAAAATCTCTCCCCAATACTTAAATTTTACATTATCCTTAATATACTCACAAAATCATTAACAAATGATGGACATATAAAATAAAAAAAGTAAGGAAAGAAAGCAACTGCTTGGGTTGCCTCCCAAGAAGCACACTTGTTTAACATTGTTAGCTTAATAGCCCCTTGATTCATTTCTTAACCCTCATCAATATAGATCAGTTCTCCTAGCTCCACTTCCTTTCCTTCATTCTCTTGGAAGCTTTCAAAGAATGACTTAAGCCTATGCCCATTGACCTTGAACACCATGTTGGCTACTAAAATTTTGATCTCAACTACACTATAAGGAAACAATTTTGTAACAACAAATGGTCCAATTCAATGGGAATGCAAATTACCAGGCTTTAATTGAAGTCTTGAATTATCAAGTAAAACTTTTTGACTAACTAGGAATTCTTTCCTAACAATCCTCTTATCATGGAATGTCTTGGTCTTCTCTTTGTAGATGTATGAATTCTCATAAGACTTAAGTCGAATCTCCTCTAATTCTTGCAATTGCAACTTCCTTTGTTCACCAACTTCATCCATCCCTATGTTGTAACTCTTCACAGCCCAAAAAGCTCTATGTTGTATCTCCATAGGAAGGTGACAAGCCTTGCCACAAATGAGCTTGTAAGGAAACATGCCAATGGGTGTCTTGTATGCTATTCTATGAGCCCACAATGCATAATCCAATCTCAGGCTCCAATCTTTTCTATTTGGCTTTATTGTTTTCTCTAAGATGGACTTAATTTCTCTATTGGATATTTTAGCTTGTCCATTTGTTTAAAGATGATAAGGTGTAAATGTCTTATGGGGACTCCATATTTCCTTAACAAAACCTCAATTGTTATATTCCAAAAATGTGACTCTTGGTCACTCACCAAAGCCTTGGGAATGTTAAACTTGCAAAAAATGTTAAACTTAACAAAACCTATAACAACCTTAGAATCATTAGTCTTGGTGGCTTTTGCTTCCACCTATTTTGAAACATAGTCCATAACAAGCAAAATATAAAGGAAATCACAAAATGAAGGGAATGGTCCCATGAAATCAATGCCTCACACATAAAAAATCTCACACATAATAATAGGGGTTTGCAACATTTCATTTCTATGGGTTAGACTACCCATTCTTTGACATTGCTCACAATACTTACAAAGTTTATATGCATCATGAAACAAAGTAGGCCAATAGAAACTACAATCTAAAACTTTTCTAGTTATTCTTTGAGGTCCAAAATGTCTAGCACATGCATAAACATGGCCAAAGGAAATAATATACTAAAATTCAGAATTAGGTACCCATCTTCTAATAATTTGATCAACATAATATTTTCACAAGTAAGGATCATCCCCCACAAAATGCTTAGCATAAATATTCAACTTCTCTTTCTTAGCTCTACTTAAATCAATGGGTAAAGTAATACTTCACAAATTAGCTTACCAAGGAACATTACCTTGCAGTTTGAAAAGTTGCTTATTAGGGAAAAAATCATCTAGAAGCAATGAATCTTCCTCTCTTATTAACCTGCTCAAGTGATCTACTACAAGGTTCTCAACTCCTTTCTTGTCCTTAATCTGAATGTTAAAGTATTGGAGCAAGAGGATCCATCTGATCAATTTTAGCTTTGCATCTTTTTTAAGAGAAAATATTTTAAGGAGGCTATATAGTTAAAAAAATACAACAACTTTAGATCCAAGCAAATAAGAGTGAAATTTTTCTAAGGAAAACACTACACTCAAAAGCACTTTTTTTTCTGTTATGGAATAGTTGCATTAGGATGAATCAAGAGTCCTAGAAGCATAATGAATGACATGAGCTTGCTTACTAACCCATTGCCCTGAAATTCCTCCCAAGATTGCTTGCATCACACATGATCTCAAAAGGTAACTCCCAATTTAGAGGCTGAATGATGGGGGTAAATGTCAATGCATCTTTTAACTTGTCAAAAGTCTCTTACATGCTTAGTTGAAATCAAATGGAACCTTTTTTTGCAACAAGTTAGACAAAAGAAAGGCTATCTTGGAGAAATCCTTGATAAATTTTTTATAAAAATCCGTATGGCCAAGAATGGAACACACTTCCCACATACTTATGGGATAGTGTAAGCTCAAAATCAAATCAAATCTTGCTTTATTAACCTCAATGCCTTCAGTTAACACCACATGTCTTAAAACTATCCCTTGTTCAACAATAAAATGACATTTTTCAAAATTCAAAATAAGGTTTATCTCAATGCAACACCTAAACACATAAGTCAAGTTCTCTAAGCATGCATCAAATGAATCACCATAAATAGAAAAATCATCCATGAAAACCTCAATGCAATGCTTTGAAAATTCTAAAAAAAAAAAAATGCTTACCTTGCACCTTTGAAAGATGGACGGTGCATTGAAAAGTTCAAATGGTATCCTCTTATAGGCAAATGTCCTAAAAGGGCATGTGATAGTGGTCTTCTCTTGATCTTTTGGTGCAATAGCAATTTGAAAGTATTCTGTATATCCATCCAAGAAGCAATAGTGAGATTTTGTAGCTAACCTCTCTAACATTTGGTTAATAAAGGGTAGAAGGTAATGGTCTTTTCTCATGAAAGCATTCGATTAGCTTGCTATAATCAATGTAGACATGCCAACCATTTAGAATTCTTGTTAGGACAAGCACATCATCTAGATTTTTGACCATTATAATCTCTAATTTCTTTAGTACTACTTGGACAAGGCTGACCTATTTGATGTCTGAAATGGGATAAATGATTTTAGCATTTAACAATTTTAGGATCTTTTTCTTCACCACATACATCATGAGGGGGTTTAATCTTCTTTAAGGCTCTCTAGTTAGTTTGGAACCCTCATCTAGCAGAATTCTATCTGTGCATATGGAAAGGCTTATCCTTTAATGTCTGTTATGGTCTATCCTATTACTGACTTGTAGTCTTGGAATACTTTAAGCAAATTTTCTTCTTGTTCTAAAATCAGGTTCTTGGCAATGATGATTGAAAAGCCTACTTCCTCTCCCAAGTATGCATACTTCAGGTGGCCTGGTAATGGTTTTAATTCTAAAAATGGTGCTTAGATCATTGAAGGCAGCAACTTAGGTGAAAGAGGATGAAATGTCTGCAACTTTGCCAATTTTGGTTTTTTCTGTAATTACAACTCTGCAACTTCTGCAATCTACTTCTAATTCAGCAAGATTGGTCAAGTCAAATGTATCCTACACCAAAGGATCAAACACATCAAGTACAAATAGGGTACAATCATCTTCAATAGTAGGGTATTTCATGGAATAAAAAATGTTAAATTTCAGAATATCACCATCAAATTCCATGGTAATGTGCTAGCATGTATATGTATTTTAGTTTTTGCAATTTTTAGAAAAATGTCTAGCTAAAATAATGAGGGATGAATGTATTGTTAAAGGATCATTAGCCATATTCAAAATACAAAAATCTATTGGAAAAATGAAGCCATTCATCCTAACCTAAAGATCCTTAACTACTCTTTCAGGGTAAACTTTAGAACTATTTGCTAACTGAATTATGACTGTAGTTTCTTTTAATGGTCCTAAATTCAAAGATGTATAGATGGAAAAGGCTCTCTAGATTATAATAGAACTAGTTTCCTCTATGTTAATTCTTTCATTACCTTTCAGTTTCCTCTTGGTGGTGCACAACTCTTTGAAGAACTTGGCATACGTCTAAATTTGGTTGATCACTCTAGCTAGAGGATGTTTATTTTGACTTTTCTAAATGTTTCCAAGATGCTTATGTCTTGGTCCTTATTTTTCTACTTAGCTAGTTTGCTTGGGAAGGGTGAAGGTGGATAGACTGGTTAGGAGCTGATTGTTGCTATAGAAATCTCTACATCTTTCTGATATGAAATTGGCTACTTGGTCTCTACTTCCTTGCCACTGCTCAATGTTATGGCACAAGTATTTTCCCTTAGATTCATGATTGTTTGGGAAGGTAGTATATTTATAGCTTGATTAAGTTTGTTATTCTAGTTTCCACTGTCTACATTCTGGTATTGAGGGTGGCAATATCTTGCTTAATCTATTGAATCTCTCCTCTTATTTCTTATTGAAACTACAAATTTTGTTGTGCCATATTCTTCATTAAGTTTGCCAAAGCTTGATTTGAAACTGAGTCTTTGTTTTGTTGTTGTATGTGTTGGTTCTAGCTTAACTATTGCATCTGATATGAAGGTTACTAAGAGGAGGTCTACTATCGAGCTTGATTACCATATCTCAAGTTAGGGCGATTTCCCCAGCCATGGTTATATATGTTGGAGTAGGGGTTAGATGGCTGTTGGGTCTAGTTTAGGAATTTTTTATTATTTTCTAGAAACCTCCCCATGGCTTGGACTTGTTTGTAGGGGTCAACATCCTGAAAAAAGGCTAGACATGTATCAATGCTATGTCTAGGAGCTGAACAGATGCCACATAGTTGTGCCTCTTGTTTCTGTCCTATGAGCTATTGGACCATGTGAGTGATGTCTATCATTTGCATTTCCAAATTGGATATGTGGACTTTATTCACTTTCTTAATGATTTAATCTAGTTTGTTGCCAAATTGCTATGAATTTACTATCATATTGGATATCAATATCCTTACAGCATTAAAGGTTTTGTCTACTAAGGCTCCTTCACTTGCTACATCAATCATGCTTTTCTCCAATAGGAGAAGGCCTTCATAGAAGTATTGAATGAAAAGTTAGTCACTGATTTGATAATAGGGGTAACTTGCACAAAACCTTTTAAATCTCTCCCAGTACTCATATAGGGTCTTTCTAGATTGTTGCTTGATACTGTAAATTTCTTTTCTAATGTTGGCAATTTTGGATGCAGGGAAGTATCTCTCAAATAAGAGTTTAATCATCTCATGCTATGTGTTAATGGAGCCTGTGGAAGATAGTATAACTAGTCCTTAGCTGAATCAGCCAGAGAAAAGGGAAAGGTCTCAATTTGATTTGCTCTTCTAAGATGCCTTGGAGTTTTATGGTTGAGCAGACTATATAGAACTCCTTCAAATGCTTGTGAGGATCTTCCCTAACTAGCCCATGGAATGTAGGCAACAAATGGATCTTGCTAGACTTTAGTTCAAATGCAACCTCAATCTCAGGGTAGTTGATGCATAAGGATTACTAGTTAAGATCAGGGGTAGCCAGCTCCTTCAAAGTTCTTTAATGAAACGTCATGTTTTACATGCTAGAACGTGGTGAAGAACTTGCACAAAACAAATCTCCTTTAGCTGAGCTTGGAGAGGAAGATACTGAAAATGGTCTGATAAATGGTCCTAAATTAGGTTAGAATGGTGTCTACTCATTTTTCTCAATTCCTACAAGGTTCTCTTAATCTTTGGATCATATATTTGCTCATAAATATGGGAGAATTGAGTCATACACAAAAAAGCTTAACAAATAATCAAAAACCAAAAAGAATGGAAATGAAAAAAAATAGGAAAATAATTTAAAAATATTAAAAAATTGAAAATCATAGAAGATAATAGAATTTGGTGAAAAAAGGGGGGCTCAATGCATAGCATGAGTCTTGCTTAGAACACCTAAAAAGGGTGACCTACCAAATTTGAGCCTTTAATTACACAGAAAATTTTGCCACCCCAATCCTATTGGAAAAACCAAAAAATGGGGAAAACTAGGCAAAAATAAGGGGAAAAGACTGAAATTAAAGCCTAATACTAATGTTTATGTCTTGATACTATAAATGATTGAAAACAAACAAAAATAAATTAACCAATCCTCAACAAAGGCACCAAAATTTGATAGCTATCAAAACTAGCAAAAATAGTGTTGAACTCTGAAAGCTAGAAACTAGGGTGAGTCAGGTCATATCCACAGAGATTGGTGAATATCTTGAATGTGTCCTCAACCAAACGATAAGGGGGTATGATAGCTAATTACCAATGAGAATTTTAAATAAACACTTCAAATGTATGAAAAATAGAATCAAAATTAAGAGAAGATTTAATAGAGAAAGACTCAACCCAAAGGACTCTTGCTACCAATTCAATAATTGATCCTTGACACTTTTGTTTTATTCCCAATTTAACTACTTAGTTAAGGTATTAATTAAGCCCAATACCTAATTAATCTTTATCAATTTCACTTTAAAATAATCAACCAAGTCCAACACTCAATTGATACTTATTGTTAAGTCATTTGAAACCCATCACATCAACCAACTTATCATTAGCATAAAACACTAAAATCACTAAGTCTAGTTAATTGAATTACCCCCAACAGCATCCTAATTAACTACCCTTGATTTCCTAAGAATATTGAATTAGCCTAATAGCTTATTAACACCCTATAGCTACTTCACAACTAAATAGCTATAAGTAATTGGATTTGTCTATGGAAATTCAACTAGTATAAAATCAATATGAACAATTGATTAATTAGTCATTTTAATCAACCACATATAGAAATTATAAGTAGTAAGAATAGAGAATCAAATTGAAAATTGAAAATAATTGAACAATCAAAATAAGTCGAACAATCACAAAAGAATAGGAATAGAATTTCCCTTGGATTGAAGTAGAATTTAGTTACACATCAAGAGTAAAATAAAATACAAAGAAGAAGGGAAAGAATACAAATGAAGTCTTGCCCTAGTAGAGCTCCTTTCCTCTAAAATTTAGAGATAATACAAAAGTGATATAATAGATCCTACACTAAAGGCTCAGCTAGCTAGTTATAAGTTTAATGCACTGCCTCTGAGTTGGGCTATAATTTAGGGATGGAAGGAGGCCTTTTTGGACATGATTATCTCTAGATAAAATGTAGTATTATCACTTAAATTTCTAATGGCCTTAACCTTGCATTAAAATTCAGTCTCTAGCTCTAGTTATGGGTTAAATGTCAAGATAGACTTTCTGAGCAGTCTAACCCATAATAGATTCACTCACTCAAGTTCATAACTAGGTAAACATATCAAAACGATGCAGTATGCCCTCAAATCCTTCAAGAAAGATGTTATGGTGGATCTTGTCTGTCCTATGGGCTTAATTTCACACCAAAATGACTTTTGGAGCTCCACTTATGATGAAATTATTAGGTCAGGATCTAGATCACAACACTGCACTCTATTCTAGCTTCCAAGCTCTATTTCACCTTTAAAACATCTAAACTGGGCTTAGTTCTTCATAACATTTTTTGCTATTTCTCTTAGCTTTCCAAGGACATAAGAATCACCTAAAACTAAGGTCTACAACTCCAAGTATGCCTAAAATTCTGAAATAGTGTAAATTTAATGAATAAATTCAATTTAGCATTAAAACTTAGCAAACCACAAAACCAAACCCAAATGTCTAATTAAGCACATAACATGACAAAAGACTAAGTATAAAAAGATATAAATTGTGTTTATTACTCCCCTTCAAGTTAGAGCATATATGTCATATAGACCAAGCTTGTTACATATGTAATCAATTCTTGGACCCAAGAGAGATTTTCTGAAGACATTAGCTAATTGATCATGGGAGTTTACAAAGAGCATGTTAATTTCCTTTGAGGTGATCTTTTCATAGATGAAGTGACAATCATATTCAATATGTTTGGTTCTTTCATGAAAAACAAGATTCATTGATATGTGCAGTGCTGCCTAATTATCACATACAAGCTCCATGGACCCAGGATTAAACAATTTTAGCTCTTGGATAAATTGTTTTAACCATATAAGTTCACATGTGACAAATGTCAATGCCTGATACTCACCACATTTACAACAAAAGAGATATCAAGTTGAGTGATTATGAGATAGTTCAACTTGCCAACAAGTCAGTGATATCTTCCTGGGTCAACAAAAGGCTTCACTTAATTTGGTGAAATTTTTAAATTTGGATCCATATGAGTATCAATTGGTCTAGAATCCATCATACCTGTCTCAGTTAGGATATCAATAGCATATTTTGTCTAACAAATAGTAATGCCTGAATAAGATTAAGTGACCTCTAGGCCAAGAAAATACTAAAGCCTTCCCATATCCTTGGTTTGGAAATAATGAAATAGATATTATTTAAGTTGTTCAATTTGTTTATAATCATTTCTTGTAATCATTATATCATTAACATAGACAATCAAATATATGTGGCTAGAGTTAGAGGATTGATAAAAAAAAATAGAATGATCAGATTTAATCTGCTACATGCCAAATTCTTGGACAACTTTACTAAAATTGCCAAACCAAGTTCATAGGGGCTATTTGAGTCCATAGAGAAATTTTCTTAATTTGTAACTAGATCAGTCTCCCTCTAAGTTACAAATCTTAAAGGTTGCTCTATGTAAACTTCTTCTCAAGATCACCATATAAGAAGACATTCTTAATGTCTAGTTGATGTAATGGTTAATGACGAATGGCTACAATAGCCAAAAAAGACAAATGAATGCAATTTTAACAATTGGTGAGAAAGTGTCTCTGTAATCTAGACCACAGATCTAAGTGTAGCCTTTAGCTATGTGCTGAGCCTTTAACCTATCAATGTTTCCATCTAGGAGAATCTTGATAGTGTACATCTAATGACACTCAACTGGGGTTTTTTCACGTGGAAAAGGTCGAGGCACCAGATTCCATGTACCATTGGTATGTAAAGCTGCCATTTCATTAAGCACTACTTGATGCCACCCTGGGTGAAAAAAAACTTCTTACACAGCTTTAGGAATAGAAACAGAGGACAAAGCAAAAACAAATGCATGGTGGGATGTAGAAAAACAATGATAGCTCAAAAAATTGTAAACATGATATAGATTTTGTTTAGAATGATTACCTTTATGAAAAGCACTAAGAAGGATGTGAGGACTATTTGGTGGAGCAAAATCTAGAGATAAGGTTGGCACAGGGAGTGAGTTCGTAGGTTCAACTTTAGTAAGTTGGGCTAGTGCTAAATCTTTAGGAACTTGAAAAGATCTTGTCATTGATAAGTAATAAGAGTTTTATCTTGTAATGGTGAAGGATATATAAGTGTAGGAGCAAAAAATAGAATAGGTAAGACATCAGACACAGGTGTATATTTTGTTGGAGAAGAGAAAAAAATAGAACTTTTAAAGAAAGTGACATCAACAAAAACAAGAAATTGGTTCAAATTTGGTGAATAACGTCTATATCCCTTATGTAGTCTTGAATATCCCAAAAAGATGCATTTTATATATTTGGCATATAATTTATCTTTTCCTAGAGAAAGGTCATAAACAAAATAGGTTGACCCAAAAAATGCAAAAAGGAAGTTTATATGTGGACTCTTTTAGGAAGAAAATAGAGTGAGGAACTTGATTTTGCAAGATAGATAAAGAAATGCAATTAATTAAATAACAAGTAGTAAGAACAAGATCTCCCCAAAAATGAAAAGGAACATTCATATGCAACAAAAGAGTTTATACAGTTTCAATTAAATGACGATTCTTTCTTTCTGCGATGCCATTTTATTAAGGTATGTGTGGGCATGTGGATTGATGAATAATATCTTTTAAAGTTATGAAAGAAGTAAAATATATAGAAAATTACTCTTTAGCATTGTGACTTCAAAAAATGTGAATAGTTAAACCAAATTAAGTGTGAATTTCATAACAAAAAGAATTTGAAAATAAAAAATAACTCAGAATGATCTTTCATTAAATATAACTAAGTGCAATGAGAGTGATCATCAATAAAAGTAACAAAATATTGAAAATCCAAAGTTAATGTTACATGACTAGGACCCCAAATATGCAAATGAACAACTAAAAACAAAGACTCAACTCAATTTTGAGTTATACTAGGAAATGAACTACATACATGCTTATGTAGTTAACATGACTCACAATCTAAAGACTCTAAATGTGAAAGTCTAGCATTTTACAAAGCTTCCCAACACTCAGATGACCTAAATGATAATGGAGTAACTCTGGAGATTCAATAACAGCACAAATTGCTAAATATGTTAGTTAGATGTGATAAAGTCCTTGTGACTTACGTCCTGTGCCAATCATCATCCTCATACTTTGTTCTTGTATGAAAAAGGAATCAGTAACAAAAGACCTAAAGCAATCAAGATTATGTGTAAGTCAGCTAACAAAAGTTAGATTGAGAGAGCAACTAGGCATGAAAAGGATTGATTCTAGTGGCAGAAAAGAAAGGGTTTTTACCTTACTGATACCTTAGGCAACATTTTGGATCCATCAACTAAAGTAACAGTAGGAAAGGATTTATTGGTGGAATTAAAATGAGTGAATAATAATTTGTTACCATCTATATGATCATAAGCTTCAGAATTGAGCATCAAGGTCCTAAAGATGCTGAACAAGATAAACAGGCCATAAGGTTACCAATGTGAGCTGGAGAAGCAATGTTTTTTCCTTGTTTATATTAAGCAAATAAGGATTGAAGAAACTCTTGATATTCTAGATCAGAGGATAATGATGATTGCATGGTGGTATTTTATGCTTCTATACCATTTTCGTTATTAGCCAGGTTCATAGAATATGGTGGATGCCCATGGAGAGCAGAACAATAGTCTTGTGAGTGTCCAAATTTATGGCAATAGGTATAGAAATAACGAGACTTTCCTCTACCTCCTTGGCCTCCTTAATTTCCATGACCACTTTGTTCCCTTTCACTAGATTGTGATACAGAAGTAGAGATGTCATTTACTATTAAGGAATTGCAGTTGGGTGCCTGAGGTTTTCTTCATAGCAACTGAGAGAAGGCATCATCCATTGTCAGAATCTTAGAGTCAATTAATATCTGGTCACGTACTCTAGCAAATTTTGGATCGAGACTTATTATGTTGGATATGGATTTTGAGGCTTTAACCATTTTTTAGAGGCAGTGGAGAACTAACATGATAGGAAGACAATAGAGGATGACAAGCAAAATAAGGCGGTACATGTAGCTCATGTTCTCCAAATGCGACAGTGCATGGAACTCATATGTTTCAAATAGAGTGGTATATGTACGTCACACACTGAAAAAATTGCCAGCAAATAGGGTTTTGGTGGTGTTTCATTTAAAAACACAATAGAGCTTCTCAATTTGATGAAGGCAGAGGCTAGGGAAGAATGATAATACTGTACAATCTTAAAAAAAATTAGGCAAAATAGATTGCAGTATGAGAGATTTTAAAATTAAAATTAAGTGGGAAACAAAGGGTAAATTGTAGAAGAAAAGGCCTTCTAAGGAGGGCTTTGATACCAAGTTATTTTTGCTGAGAATGGCTTAAGAAAACTCTTAGCCAAATACTTCTATTTATATAAGAATTAGAGACAATTTACAATCAATTAGAATCTCTAAATTTTCCATCCTCTAATTAGAGAATCAATCATCTTACTCACATCCTACTCATCATAATGAATTCTAGGAAAGAAAATCTAACTTCCTAATATATACACAATTATTGCCTAATTATACTTTAGACATCTTTTAAGAGTTGATAAAGTTGGGACCTCATACATTTTTGATCAAATGTGTATCTACCACCACACCAATAACAAAGTCTATCCTTTCTCCTTTCCTCCATTTTAGCAAGGGTTAGTTTTTTAGGTAATGGTCTTTATTTGGGTTGGGGTTTATTAGAATGGTTTTAGCATAGTCTATGATTGGTGCGATAATTTGGTGGGGAGATTGGGAGGTATTTTTAGGGTAGGTAACAAAGGTGGTAGGCATTTTTGTTTTGGTATTGGAATAGAAGGTGGAAATGGGTAAGAGCAAGAGGGATAGCAAATGGAATTGTATGGTGAATAAGGTAAGAGAGTTTCTATAAGGTATTATGGATTTTTTTGGTATTAAAAAGCATAGACTCTACTTGTTTAGCCAGGTTTAAGGTAGTTTTAGAAAGGTTGGGCCCTAGCAACCTTACTAGTTAGGATATATCTACTTTTAAATTAATAAGAAAAATACTCAAGGCATAATCGTCCTTCAATTTTAAGATATCTAGAAGACTTTCAAATTCATCATAAAACTTCTTAACAGTTCTAGAGGTCATTTGGTTGACAAAAAGTTACATGAAAAGTATAACTTCCTAGGAAGTAGCAGATAGATGTGTTATTTGATTAACCATAAATTGCCAAAATGAAGGAAGTAGAACTTTACAAAAATTCTACTTCTCACAAAATGTGAGAAGTTGCTTACTTACCCTCCCCTGAGTAAGTAGAACTTCTTGTCGGAACTTTTAATTCTCATCGTTGACCAAACAACTTTGAGCACTTTCTAGGAACGTCATAAAGGAATTTACTTTCTAAGAAGTTTAACTTCCTATGGAACTTACTTCTTGTGTAAACTGAACAACCTTCTAATTTGTTTAAGGATTGCTAGGTTAGACATATATTCAAATTCACTATTAGTGAATCTTTCCTTCATTTCTTGTAAATAGTTAGCTCACTATACGTGTTCCAGACCACCATAGTCACAGATATATTGGTGATTGCACTGTAGAGCATGAACATTTGGGTGCCATAGCATTGTCTAACCTTTTCTTTATAAATAGTGCATTCATGTTAAGTATTGGCCCATCTTTAAATAATAACATTCAAAGTCTTGGCCATACTATCTGTGACATTTAGATTTAGAGCTATGGGGAAAGTGATTTATAGGTTTAGGTCTAGAAGGTGGGGGTAGAACCAAATTATAAGAACAAAAGGTAAAGCTACTAAGTTGCATGATAGCAATCATTTCCAAGATAGTGTGGAATTTGGACTCAAAATCAACTGAAAGAGATTGGAATTGAGCATTGAAATTAGTAAATAGAGCCATAAGCATCAATTGCATTTTCTTTTCTAATCTTGTCACACTAATACCCAGCCTAGCATCTAATTCTCAATATCTTTTTGAGCTTGAACCATTTGGTTTTGAGTGCAAGTGCTTATATCCTCCATAGTAGTAGGCAAGGAAAGGGCTGTATGTTGTCCTTGGCCCCTACTTTCTAAATTGAATAAACTTGTATTTTGATGATAACAAATGATTTTGGTTGAGCTGAATCAATTTATTTTCAATGGATCTTTGTGAATGGCCTTAGACTTTTGGTTTAAGACTTAGATAAGGCCTTGTTTAGAATAATTCTATAAAAGTATTAGATTATTGGAATTTATCTCATTTCTTTAAATTATCTTTGAAAGGTTTGCCTGAAGATTTTGCTTAAAAAGCTTTTGAAATATTTCCAACAAAAGCATCTTGTTGACGGTGGAATTTAGTAAGCCTAAATAACTAGAGAGTTCAATAATCCCCTAAACTACAATTTCGGTCGAGTGAGAGAGAAAAAGAGAGATGGAGTTGGAGAGGAAGAATCGAGAAGATGAGGACACATAGAAGTTTTAATGTGGTTTCGCTAAAGTCATTCGATCGACCCATATATCCATGGTAGTGTTATTTCTCAGAATATTTGAGTGTATGGTATATAGTTTATAGTATTTCTATATTTTATAGAGTGTTTCCTCTGTCATGAATTGGCTTTCTTATAGTGGTCTCTCAGGGTCCTTTTTACAACAATCTTAACCCTTATTTATAGTTATAGGGGTGAAGTCTAAAAAGGGGAAATAATAATAATTGTTCAAGTACAAGTTGATTCCTGTTGATTGACGTCTGTAAGTTGGCTATGCAAGCTAGCCATGCAAGTTGGTCTCATCCTTGGGTTTAACCAAATTGAGTCTTCTGGATGATGGCTGAAATGGCATATTTCGATCAACGAGCTGGAGCTTGTTGCCATTCGACCTGGAGGCCACCACCTTTATTCTATGATCTAGAGCTCGTAATCATTCTACAGCTATTGTATGCATTGTAACCTAACAACCTAAGCTCATATTCAAGTAACCTAAAGCCTTTTAGTGACCTCGAGTTAATTTAAGTTGGGCCTTATCTAATTGGACTTGTCGATTGGGCTTTTGCTAGCCCATTTGCATAAATCCAAAAATACTCACAACATCAGCCCCCTCAGCTCTCAGTTTGTTCTACGGACTAGGAGCTGAAACATGCTGGCAAAAGTCTACACATATATTCTACAATGTTATCATTTCAAACTTCTTGTCTTACTACTTCTACCTAGACTATGCTTTTGACATGCATGTTTTATAGCTGTTAGCGTGGCAACCTTACTTTTTGCTAGACCATTTGATCAAGAATAACTGGACAGTTTCTAGATCCATTGGTAAAGTTAGATTAGTCTATATAAAGTGTGATAAATTCTCTTTGCTCTATCATAGAATGCCCTGATGGATGCATTGCCTGAGCCCCCTCATGTCTTTAATAGTCTATTTTTTGTCAGAGTGTTTTGAGGCATATGTAGCCTACTGCATGAGGTTCCCATCGATAATTCCTCTATGAGGATTTTGGGAATTTTTTCATAACCTCCTTATGGTGATACTGGTGCTTTCAGCATTTTCACCTTTCTTCTTTTGCCTCCTTACAAGGTTAAGTTTGGTGTGCCCAAGTACCTTGGAGGCAATCAAGTTGGGAAAGAAGCTCTTAACTTGGGAGGAGGACAAAGAAGAGCTTGAGTAGTCCAGCTTCCTCGTCGATCTACCAACTTGTTGGAATTTAGCTTTTTCTCTTAGGATATGATAGCCATAGGCTTGCTTTGATTTATACTCTTGAATCTTCATGTATAAATCTACCTCGTTGAATGAGGTTTTTAATGAAAACTTTTGTTTCCTTGCTTTTCCAAGTGTATCATGTTGAATACTTCATATATCATAGAAGATAGCATGTAGGCTATCATAAATAGATTCCTGCAAATTATAGCTAAATGAATATTAAGTTAAATAACCAATTGGTTACATTAATGTCTTATCTGACAATGAATTTGAGCACCAGAGTGCCTCAGTTGGTAATGAGCATGAGCATCGGAGTGCCTCGACTGGTAATGAGAAAAATGTCTAAACAAGTCACGTGAGAGCTGCGCCTTAATCATAAGTTGAATGTTCAAATTAGTCGCATGAGAGTTATGCCTTAATCATTAGGTCGTATGCATACAGTGCTTGAGAGTTGGTCACATGCATGTCTTCATCAAATAATAGGTCGCATGCATATGATACCGAAGAGTAGGTCATATGCATGCATTCGTCATATGGTAGATCATATGAGCGTATCCTTTGCCAGCAATCTTGTTGCTTAGGCAGGTCAAAAAATTGTGCCCTTGGCCAGTAATTTTATCGCTTAGGCAGGCGATGAATTTTAGTGCCTTAGTGCTTCTATGGATTTTAGCACCATAGCACCTCAACTGGCTTAGAGCCATAGCTAGCAATAAATTGGTCACGCCACAGCAATCTTGTTACTCAGTTTCACAGTGATCTCATTGCTCAGTACCATCGCAATCTCATTGCTCAGTGAGTCTTTGCCACAACAATCTTGTTGTTCAATGTCACAACAACCCTATTACTCAGTGGAACAGCAATCCTATTGCTCAATGGACATGAGTCTTGGCTCTAGCTCTTTTAATCAGGATTAGAAAATTAAGCTGACATCCAATGAAGATATGGGTACATATGTTCTACATTTTGAGCTCATGGAACTTCGGCTCCATTTGTTGAGTGATAAACCATGGAGAATAGGATGTAGTATGAAATCATTGATGATGTAGTCCGAATCCAGACCTTCTTGTGTAATACGAACAAACACAGACATGAAAGTGTAAGGAAAAAACTTTATTTATTTAACACTACAAAATTATAAATACTAAAGCTACGGTTGCCATAATTACTGGGCTATTGAGATCACTGAGCAAGTTGTATCACATAATCTTTCAAGTAACCTCTTCTAATTAGATCTTCAATCGTATCTTTGAGTGCCCAGCATTCTGAGGTATCATGTTCGACCTTGTTGTGATAGGCACAAAACCTGCCAATGTCCCTAAGCTTGTTAGGGGCTTTTAAGGGTTTAGGTTTCCCAAAGTCTTCTTTATCTCTTTCTATTGTAAATGTCCTATCTTAAGCATCAGATAGAATGTTGTAGCTTTCATAGTGACCTTGATGTTAAGGTTGCTTAGTCTTGGCCTTTTTTATGGGCTAGTTATTGGAGTCATCATTCTGACTCCCATTGCTCTTCCTCTTATTTTGGATGGAGCTACACACTTCGTCCTTCTGCACACTTCATCCTTCTGCTTAGACTTCTTCGTGTCATAAAGTCTCTTCCTATCTAATCTATTTGGTAGCTCATTCGTAAAATTCATCTAGGTCCCTTATTGGAGGTGTGTATATGTTCTTATGTAGTTTTCCATCCTTACGGAGTCCCGCTAAGATTGCGGTTAAGATAGTCTCATCGGAGGGTTCTCCACATTGTTGACCTCGTGCCTAAATCGAGTGATATAGTCTTTTAACGATTCATCCTTCTGTTGAAAGACTAATGTGAGGTGACAAAATGGTGCGAGCTGCTTCCACAATGCCTTATATTGGCTAATGAATTTTTTCTGGCATTCTTCCCAGCTATGAATGCTGTGAGCTGGGAGACTCTTAAACCATTTCTGAGGTGCATCTCCAAGGGTAGCTGGGAAGACCTGGCATTTGACTAATGGATTGGTCATTTGAAGATCCATTTGGACATTGAATGCATCTAAATGGTCGTATGGATCACTTTCCCCATTATATTATGAGATTACGAGGATTTTGAATTTACGAGGGAGAGGCTACATCTTTATTTCTTTGGTGAATGGAGTCCTCTCCTCATAGCGATCTTAGTCATTCTAAGCTTAAGGGCACTTTTCTAATTGTTTTACCCTCTGGAATAGCTCTTCTACCATCGAATCTCATGTCTCAGATCTTTGACTAGAAGTTTATTGGCTCCTTCAATCTTTTTGGTCATGGGAGAAGTGACCTAACATATATTTGTGACTAGTTTTATTTAAGCTTTTAGCTCAATACGAACTCCCACATTACTAGTTGTCATCATGCTTGTAAGTTTAGTGGTCCTTTAACCTCATCTATGAGTTGGAGGAACAAGCTAAATTAGCATGTTGAAGTCTTCTTTTAGGTGCAGCGACCTCAGCCTGCTTATGTGCTCTCAAGGCATGTGCTTGCATTAATACTTTAACCACCTCAACCAATTAATTCACTGTATTCTCTAGTGTTTGCTGACATTAGCACCACGTTTGGATTTTGTCAGCCTTAGGGATAATAACAGTTGGTTGTTGGTGGGCCAAGGGGGTCAAGCCAGCGGTGGCTCTTGTAGCAGGAACGGTAAAAGTGTTTTCTACTAGAAGGACTAGTTCCTGCTGCTATTGCATGTGACCTTCCGACTAGTTAACCGGAGTGTTAGAACTTTTGGTAATTCTTCCTCTAGCCATCATAGTTGTATGGAAAACTAACCAGGATACAGTATGCGCCCTCCTTTTAGCGCCAAAATATTGACAGTGGAATTTGGTAAGCCCAAATCTTGTTAACCAAAGAGTTTAATAATCCCCCAAATTGTAATTTTGGTTGAGTGAGAGAGAAAAAGAGAGGTGGAGATGGAAAGGAAGAATCGAAAATATGAGGACACAAGGAGGTTTTAACATGGTTCAACTAAAATTGTTCGATTGACCTCTACATCCACGGTATTGTTATTTCTCAAAATATTTGAGTGTACAATATATAGTTTATAGTACTTCTATATTTTACAAAGTGTTTCCTCTATCATGAATTGGTTTTCTCAGAGTGGTCTCTCAGGGTCCTCTTTACAACAATCTTAACCCCTATTTATAGTTAGAGGGGTGAAGTCTAAAAAGGGGAAATAATAATAATTGTTTAAGTACAAGTTGATTCCTGTCGATTGATGTCTACAACTTAGCCATGCAAGTTAGTTCTGTCCTCGAGTTTAACCAAAGGGAGTCTTCTGGATGATGGCTGAGGTGGCATGTTTCGATCAACAAGCTGGAGCTCGTTGCCATTCGGCCTAGAGGCCATAACCTTTGTTATGCGATCTAGAACCCGTAATCATTCTACAGCTATTGTGCGCATTGTAGCCTAGTGACCTAAGCTCGTATTCAAGTAACCTGAAGCCTTTCAGTGACCTCGAATTAATTTAAGTTACGCCTTATCTAATTGGACTTGTCTGTTGGACTTTTGCCAACCCATTTGTATAGATCCAAAAGTACCCACAACACATCCCAACTTGTTCTTAAATGTTTTATCATATTCATTTAATTTAGAATCATGTTTTTGGATTAGTTTATGAAGTTTAAAATGGAGTAAATTAGTTTTGAAATGAATCTACAAAATTTATTTTTCATTCTTTAGACCTACAATTTTACTTGAGATTTTCAAACTGCTTTAACAGGGCAAGTAGTCTCGCCATTGTGATTTGAATTGAGTTTTGACACTTGCTTTTACGATTCTAATCACAAGCTTATCAAGACTAGCCAAAAGTTTGCAATAGCCTACTATTCGAATCAAAATTTGTTCTATTTTTCTACGATTCAAATCATTACCTTCTAAATTGAACTTTGTGGTTCTAATTGTATGAAATTTTGCACTTATAGAATGTTTGCAATTTTGTGCGAGCAGAGTCTAATTTTGCACTACATTGTTGCAATCCAAAATAAAGGATTCAAAATTGAATCTTATAATTCTGATCACGATTCTTATTGGAAATTTGAAATTTGAATTTGCAATCATGATTGCATAGGTTATTTTTGTAATAATGGTCATTTTTTCTAAGTGATGTGCTCTTTTGCTATAAATATCCATTTCACACGTTTTCTTCTAAGAAAAACCCTAATTCTTAAGAGACAAACATTCTTTTTTCATTTGTGTTTTAATTCTTTATCTAAATTCTTTTATATGAGCTAGATTTGAATGATTCCATATCTATTTAGCTTCAATTTGTAAATCCGAACTGCTTAGTTCTTTATATTTCTCTCATATCTTTTAAATACTACTGGATTTCCTGGGGGCAACCTTACCTAAGGTTAAAAGAGTGGTTGAGCTCTTTGTTTTCTATTTTTTTGAGTGAGTGGTTAAGCTTTTCAAAAGGGATTTTGATTGTGGTTGAGCAATGTAATGCCCGAAAAATTAAGAAAATAAAAAGGAAAATTGAAAATAAAACTTGAAAACTTAAAAGGATTAAACTGAAAACATTTCAAGAACTTAGTTGAAAAGCTTGGTTTTGGGTGGGGCAATTTTGTAAATAAGTTAAAGTTTTGGGGGTTATAAAATAAATAAAAAAAAGATTTTTTTTAAAAACTCTCCAGAAGCTTCACGCAAACCAGCCCCCCCCCCCGAAATCTTCTTCTTCTTCCTCCTTCCCCACTCTTCCTCGCTGCCTCCCTCCTTCATCCGCGACGGGCGACGGTGTCTCTCCTCCGTCATCGTCGTAGGCGCCGTCTTGTGGGAGCTCAAGCAGCTGTGATGCCATCTTCCTCTTTTGTCCTCTCGGCGCGGTAGCAACGTGGGTCGCCAGGAGTTTCCCTTGTCTCCCTTCGGCATCGTCCTCCGTAGCTGGTGTCTTCGTCGGTGCCACCGCGTGCGGCGAACCGAAGTTGCACGATGGAAAGGTGGATAGCTTCTCCTATTCTTCTTTTCTGGCAAGGTCAGTCTTCTTCCTCCCCTCCTTCAGCCCCTGTTCAACCAGCCTCTGGTTCTGGGTCACCAGCGTCACTCCGGCCGGTGACGAGCTGGCAGTAGCCTCTTTTGGACCTGGTGAGTAATCCTAGATCATCAAATTTATTTTCTAGTAACTCTAGAGTTGATTTCTC
>JANHAO010000707.1:0-38208 GCA_026873985.1 Saraca asoca | reverse complement strand
TTAGATTCTTTTATATTCTCTAAAATTGTTATGGGATT
The DNA here is from genome assembly GCA_026873985.1 of Saraca asoca. Taxonomy (NCBI): domain Eukaryota; kingdom Viridiplantae; phylum Streptophyta; class Magnoliopsida; order Fabales; family Fabaceae; genus Saraca; species Saraca asoca. The sequence continues at coordinate 38,170 of JANHAO010000707.1, read as the reverse complement.
AGATTATGAAACTAAGGATTTGATTGTTAAATTAATGTAATTTGAACAATTGAAAATCCTTTCAAATCCCACCAGGACAAAGGTTATTGATGAATATAACATATAGGATTGGATTAAAAAAACTTATAATCAATTTTTTATATTATGAATGCTTTCAATAAAAAAATTATAAATTAATTGAAATAAAAATAAAACTTGGTTCTAAATAGTTGTAATTCTCCAATAAATGAATAACGGAAATTTTTAGAATTAAATTAAATTTTTTAAGAGTTATTCAAATAAAACATAAAAAAATCATGTCTACTCACTGTTTTATCTCAATAATGATATCAAAGTACGCCTTTTACGTTTGCTTCAAACAAGGATGGTATTGATGTGCAATCAATTGATTTATTATGAATTAGTTTTACATTTAAAATATTTTTAAATTACATATAATAATACATTGAATGTACCTAACTATTTTCTATATATAGAGGGGGGTTTTGTAATCCATAGTTAACATCTTAATACATTGGATTATCAAATATCCAACTTTTCGTTGCAGGTCTATAATATAATTAGGGATGGTTACTTCTAAATATATTAGTGACGGTTCACTAAACCATTAAAAAAATAGCCATCGTGCACATATTAACAGCAATTTACAATAACTACTAAAGTTTCATTTCTTAATATCATTTAGCAATGGTCCATATAGTGGTAGTTAACCGCCACTAAAATGACATCTAGTGACAATTTAAATCACATTTATATTTTTTTTAAATAAATAATTTTAAATTTAGTGACAATTGCTAATCACTTCAAATATTTAATTTTCTTTTTCACAAATTGAGACAATCAGTAACTACCCCTATATTGTGTATTTTGTTTTTTTTTAAATTTCAGTATCAACCATTTTTTCATCCCATACCTTTTAATTATTCATTTCAACTTAAATATTTCTATAAACTTAAATGAAGATAATATAATAATAAATTCATCTAATGATTAAAACACATTTCATTAAATTTAAAAAGCTTAAAATGTAATTCATCTCGTACATCATAAACAAAAAAAAAATTCAAAGGTAGATTAATAATCATAAAATTGTTTTATATATTCACACATAGAAAAAAAAAGATTGTAGAATCTAAAGAGACTAGACATGATCAAAAGCATCCTTACCATTATTTTTATCTCTTAAAGATCTACTTGCATGAATAGATGAATTTTGGCGCTAGGGAGACATAAACTTCATGAACACCATCCTATGAGAAGCATGAACTTAAATTAATTTTATCAATAATTTGAAAGGAAGCATTTGAAATACAAGAGAATCATGCAAACCATGCAATTTCTATTAATCTAGAATTTATTTGACTGCTAAGTCAGAACAAAGTAAGCATAACTAGAAAAATTAAAAATTTAGAAGGGTGATTTCAATTTTCCAATTCAAAAGGCATTATAAAATTTAGATAGGAAAATACATTGACATGAATTGCACATGTTTGATAAAAGAACATGCTAAAGAAATTGTTTGTAATTACAGTTTTAATCATTTATGGATTGAAATCCCAGGTAGTAGACTTCCCATGCATGGTATCCAATGCATTCAATAATAGATGTGGAGGCCCTAGGATAAATAATAGAGCAACTAAGCATAAATTTAGTCAAAACTCACTTAAAGTTGACAATCTTTTAATTTGAGCTAATAAGCAAAAGGATCATAAGGAATCATAATCAAATCAATGCAACCTAATAACTAGAATTGCAAGTTTTAGTAGTGAAATATGCCTTAAATAGGATTATCTAGTAGTTCTAACTTCCAATTTGCATTATATTGTTAATTAATTTTTTGTTACTACATTAAGAGTATAAAAGTAGCATACTAATTAAGTTTCCATTTGTGAGTAGTAATCAATATATGAAGCAGAGCTTAAAAATAAAAGTAGAACACTTTAATATTTTTAAAGGTGAAAGTTGTTGGTTCACAGCTAAATGCTAAATAATACAATAACTGGGTTTCCATCTTTAAGTAGTAACCAATATATGAAGGATGAACCATCTAACTGTAGACATAGTAACTGATAGTTGGTGAAACCATAAATTATAGTCATCTATCATTGTACCATCAAAAGCATTGATCTAATAATAAGGGTAAATGATATGATCATTAACTACAAATTTCATAAATAAAAAACATAAGAACCACTTCACCCAATTTGCTTAAGAAAAAAAAAGAACTAAAAATAATTAGATTAAGGGTAGCTAATGTGAATCAGAACATTATATGAGCATACTATGTGAACCTTGTAAAACTAAACAAAAAATTATCAATGGCAATTAATGGTAACCAAAATTATCATAATGAAGTTCATCTCCATTTGAAAAAACTAGGTAACAACATCAAACACCTAATTACCTTATCAAAATACAACAACAAATTAAGATCATATTACTACATTATTACATTTTAAATCTTATATATTATAAAAGTTAATGAATAAACCAAAAAAGAAAAAAGGAATTGCTTATCAATTAGCAAACAAACATTACAACAATTGGCCATCCTTTTTCCTATCTAACTTTGTTTTATATAAATAGTTTAACCTTTGCAATTATGTTAAGAATTGTTTGGAAGTTCCAATTAAAGCTTTGAAGCCCTAGAAGGTACTATTACTAGGGTGAGCCATAAATATTAAACTAACTATTTTGTTAAACCAAAAGCAGTATAATTAGCAATGTTACAAGGGAAGATACCTAAAATATGACTTCCTTGGCATCTCTAAACAATAACCCTAGTAGTTTTATTAAGGAATATATTAAATCATCACATCATATGCTCATACAAGCCAGACAAAAGAAAAGGCCAAACTAACAACTAAGGCCAAGACCTAAAAATTTCCAATAATACATTCAAGCTAGCTACACAATAAAAAAAAATAACAACAAATCAAATTCTAATATTAAAACCAAATTTATACTCAGTTTGCCACAATGTGTGCAAGTTGTGTTTCAGCCAATTACATAATTAACATTTTCCACAAACACAAAACCATCAAGAAATTAAAATAACACCATAAATGCACCTATTGATTTATAGTTGCATTATTGGCATGACTAGGAGGAATGCACCTTCCCCTTTGCCTTCATGTAATCCATATGGCAAGCATTTGTTCTTGTGTTGTAGCTAACTCCTCCTTAGTTTGATGGAGCTTATCTTTAGTTTAGTCAACCTTTGATTTTTTGACTCTCAAACTCCTCTTGATTCATAGGATTAATGCTAGATGAGCTGCTCAAGTGATTCCACCAAATCATTGAGATAATGTCCCAAACACACTTCTTAGGCAACCACTCATGCTCAGTCCATAAACGCGGTTTGGATGCTCCTTCCCAAGCATTAGTCTAACAACATTATCTAAAGATATGATGGAACATTGTGACTAGTGCACTTGACTCAAAGTTTAATTTAGTTTTTCCTAAGTAAACATAAAAGATATTACAATATCAAACTAAATAATATTAAATGTAATAAACATGAAATGATTCCTCACCTCTATGCTCCTTGCTTCATCATTCACACATGAACTATCACTCTTTTGGTGTATAGCATCCCATAGCTCTACTCGACTAATTAGACCCTCTTTCTCCTTTTCATATCATTTTAACAAAAAATGGTTTAACTAAAATGAATTTAGATGCACTAATTTTTATTTACATAAAGATGATGGTTATGACAATAAAAAAACTAGTAATAGAATGAAAGATAAATAGTAAATATTTAAGCAATCATACATATTCTTTAACTAAGTAAGTTCACATTGAGAAAAACTATAAATAATGCAATTGTACATAATTCTTTAACTAAGTAAGTTCACATTGAAACAAATCATAAATAATGCAAATCAAAAACCAATAGCTATTATGGTACATTCTCATATTCCTTAATATTAGTTCCTAGACTAGGGCATTCCAAAGGATCATCATATTCCTCTTCCCTTTCTAACTAAATACTCTCACCATCTTTCTCAAACAAATAGCTCAACTTTTGCTTAATAAATAGTTCATGTTCACACATGTCATCATCAGCAAGTTCACCCATGTTATATAAGTCTCTTAGCTTAAGATAAATAATAACACTCCAATATGGAGATACTTAATTCACCAATGTGAATCAATATATTAAAATTTAGAACTTCGAAGCCCTATGTATCCTTTTTAAACCCACTATCATTAGTGGTGTCAGCCCACATACATTTAAATAGGGTCACGTATTTTTTATAGTAATTAAGCTCAATAATATCTACCAATTTCCCCTAATATGGAAGATCAACATCCTTCCCATTTACATTTTGATGGTTAGAAATCATCCAATATGGTATAAATCACGTCATCCATGAAAACTTAGAAGAAGAAAATTATCTTTTATAACTATTCCCAAAGAAGAATAGTATCTATCTTTTACAATTCATCCATCTAGAAAATTAGTTAGCAAAATCTTTGTTTACTATCTTCTACATCTCAAAGAAGAATGTGTTCAGTTCCTTATTTTTCTCTTCACATATAATCTAAATTCCCCATAATAATCTTAGTAAAGATAATAACGAATGAGGATACTTATTCTATAAATGAATCAACCTCTTTATAATTAAATAACATATATCGATGTGCCAGTGTCTTCCCCAAAAGTGTTAGCATGAAACTTGAAAAACTACCTACTTAATCTTAAGGAAGATAGCTAACACTTCTTCACATTCAATATCATTTAATTCATCACAAACATGCCTTATTTGATTGAACCTTATTTTAATTCCTTCTAAATATCTTGAACAAAATGTAAGACACTCTTTAGATGTATACCCTTCAACAATGGAACCTTTTGGTTGAGCCTTATTATGTACATAAGACTTTATATATCCCAAATATCTATGTAAAGGAAGATATCCTTGATAAAATATTAGAAAGAAAATTACTGGTCTAGACTTAAATGGATAAAATCAACCATTACCTCTCAATAGGAAATATCCATTCATTATTATACTTGGCCTCCTAATTGTAGCTCAACAATTAGATGAATTACACAAATGAACCATCACAATGAAGAACGATGAGGGGAACAAGATCTTCAAATGACCAAGTGTAAAAACAATTTGATATTGGACATTCTCAAAGTTAATAGGATTGAAAATTTTATTGCATATTTGTCTAAAGTATGAGCTTAACTTAACCAATGTTGCAGTCTTTTTACCTGGCAACACATTATGTATTATAAGGTAATGATTTCTTTGTAAATGTCAAGTCCTAGATTAAAGAATAAATTTGTGGAAATAAACGGATCTTACCCTTTTCCCGTTGGGGAAGTTGTATACACCTTTATTAGATTCAATGTTATTTTATTAGATTATGTAGAAAACTTATATCTGAAGGTATTAAAATGATGAAGGTTAAAGATCAACAATAATAGAAATTAATATGCAACTAGGAAAAGAAATTTGAAGACACAAGTTTTTAAAGTGGTTCAATTTGAATTGAAATCATAATTCAAGTATACTCCACTTGATCTTTCTCAACTAAAAGACCTTTCAAATTGAAAATAAAACTATCAAGATTGACAGGCTCCTAAAATGTGAGTCTTTACAATCAACACACAAAAAATTCACAGGCTTCTTGCTAACTTAGAAGAATTATAATAGGCTCTTCCCAACCTATACAGATTTCCAATCCCTAGAAATCTCAAAAGAACAAAATTAAAAATAAGAAAAGGATTGAAATTACAATACCAAAGTTTGAGATGAATATCTCAAACAAACTACAACAATCTTGGATGAACCTTGATCTAGAAAACTTGAAAAATCACAAAAATATTAATGAAGTAGAGAGAAAATCGTGTTCTACTCTTAATCAAACTTTTTTGCATTGAGAACTGAAAGAAAAACTATGAAGAAACGTTTATATATTGAAGGTAGTTAGGTTTGAATAATGGCTATAACCACCTATAATAGAATAACTGAATTTCAGTTATTACATCTATGAACACATCAATTACAGTCTATTATTACTAACTTATCGGTGTAATAATCAAAATGCTATATTTGCTTATAGCCTTAACATCAATTAATACATCGAAGTACCCATTTTTCAAAACCTTTGGTGAAAAAATATTTTCCTCATGCATCGATGTTACATCAATTATGATATGAACTTTTTACAAGTTCTTCAACACATTGATGTGTACATCGATCCATGATATAAAAACAATTTTATAAAATCTCATTTTTTCTTCAAGTATAATTCAGGTAATTGTTTCTATCTCATTATTTAATTAATAGTTCTGGATCAAAAATCATCTGAGATTATTTATAAAAGATCTTATCAAACAAAATAAGTGTTAAAACTAATCTTGAATCTTCTTGAAGCTTGAATCAAATATCTTTGAACCTACAAAATGGCAAATTAAAAACATTACAATATATTGTTAAATAAAATTATTTTTTAACATTAAAACTAAGGAAAATATGTAGCTTAGAATGATCTAGGCTAATAGTAAGTACATGAAAATCATGAATTTTCAACCTAAACAACTTGCGTTGTTTTAAATCAATGCTTCTAGAAAGCCATCAAGTATCTTCATATTCTTCAAACTTTTAAAGAATGCATGTTTTTCATTGTAAATAGACATGGTAGGTATTTTCCTTTATCATTAGGTCATAAATCCCTTATTATACCTATTGCCTAAAGGTTTTTCCAGGCATTGAGATTGTCTTTTTCCTCCCATTCTCATTCAATAATGTAAACGAGATCGTCACATACATTTTTTTATATACTTGACATCAAGATTGTGATGTAACATATTAGTCTCACAAAATGGAATCTACTTTAATATTATTTCCACGAGCTTGCTTTCCTTTAGCATCCCCTTCTACTAACTTTCCAAATGTAACATTAATTTCCTCTACTTGTTTGAAGATTTCTATGGTTGAAAGTGTTTTTATAAAGTTTCTAAACTCTTGACTCCTATCAAAGCAAAGCTGCATCAACTAAAATCTATGATTCACTCCAAGAAAATTATTATGCCCTAAAAAACACCATTTTCCACTATAAGGCAAATGTAATAGAGCTGCATCGAAGTTACGAGTTGGCAAAGTTAATCCAATATGTGTATTTCAACTAGACAGGGTATCAAGCCCTGGAAAATGAATGAATGTCCAGTGCCATTCACATTTTGGATATTTCACGCATTGAAACATCAAAGATGTCCACACCCTCCATCTACAACTCCTCCAACTCTTTCCTAAGAGGTTGAAAATGGACATCCATGTCATTTCTTGACATTTTTTTCCTTATAATGATAATTGAAAAAAAAGAAAAAAGTTAGCTTCATACACATCTAGGGAAGTAAATTGTAAGGTATCAAAATTACAAGCTAAATGCTATAATTTATTATCATAGTTCCAAAAGGATTGAAACTATCATTGGCTCTACCTAGGGGAATGCCTCAAGGATAAAAAGCAAATTCTGGGTGAGTTCCCATGCTTTAGAATCTCTTTGATGCCTTATCAAACTATCATTACAATTCCCAATTACATGCCATCTCATATGCTCAGCCGTCTTAATATACATAAATAATCTTTGCAATATTTGTTTAAGTGGAAAGTAGTGTAACACTTTTGCAAGTTGTTTCTTTTTCTTACCTACAACTTTTTCCTTCCATCTAGATTGTCAGGTCCCAAAGAGTGGTGGGTAAAAGAAATATATTGTGGAGACTAATTATGTGAATTTAAGTGAATCTTGCCCTTTTCTTGTTGGAGAATTGTATACACCTTTGTTTTATTTAAATCTTTTCTTTTGATAAGATTTGCAGAGAATTGGTAACCAATAATATGAAATTAACAAATGTTAAAAATTAATAACAAGAGCAGTAAGGTATAGATATAGAAAAGAATTATTAAGATAGATTTTTAAAGTAGTTCAACTTCAATTGAAATCATAATTCAAGTTTACTCCACTTAATCTTTCTCAACCGAAAGACCTTTTGAATTAGAAACAAAACTTTCAGGATTATCGGGTTCCTAAAATACTAGTTTTACAAAAAAACACACAAGAAATTAATAGGCTTCTTGCTAACCTAAAAGAATTAAGGATAGGCTCTTCTAAACCTAAAGAAAAGCACAAGATTTATAGGTTCTTGCTAACCTATACAAGATTTCTAAATCCCTAAAAATCTTAAAAATAAGGAAACAGTACTAAAGAAGAAGTATTACAATACTAGTATTTGAGATGAAAATCTTAAACAAACTAAGATAAACTTTAGATGATGTTTAATTGAATAAACTTGAAGAAATCTCAGAAAATTGATGAAGTAGACAGGAAATTGTGTTCAGCTCTTTCTCAAACAATTTCGCACTAAATTGTTATTGAAAAGGTGTGTGAAAGATGTTTATATGGTAAGGAAAGTTAGGTTGTTACAACTGCTCTAACCATCTGTAATAGAATAATTAACTTTCATTTATTGCATCAAAGTAGCATTGTTTACAGTCTGTTGTTCACTAACTCATCAATGTGTAATAAGTGTGAACTGTTATTCACAGTCTTCTCATTAGTTACTGCATTGAAGTAACAATGTTTCCCAACCTCCGGTTAAGAACAATTTTCTTCATGGATCAATGTGATTTTGATTACCATATGAAAAATTCATCAACACATCGAAGTTACATCAATTCAAGGTGTATAAAAGAGCTTTATAAAGAGTTGTTTTCTTCAAAGAATTTTCTTTTACTTCAATTTTTAATTAAAAACATTTTAATTAAATATTATTTGAGTTTATTTACAAATGATCCTAAAAATAAAATAAATCCTAAAAACTAATCTTGAATCTTTTGGATCATAATTCTGTATCTTTGAGAAACCTGAAAGCAAACATAGAATAAGCAATGAAATATGATAATAACATATCATATAATGATCAAAAAATTACTTTTCTAATAGATTAACAAATTACTTAAAAAATTATTTTTCAATATTAAAACTAAGAGGTATGAGTGACTTAGACTAGTAAGTCTAACAATCTCCCCCTCTTTGATGTTAACAAACAATTTTAAATTTAAGATAAAAAGGTTTTCAAAAAAAATGTTTAAGGAAATTTTTCTACTTCTCCCCCTTTTTAAATGAAAATAATATTTCATTAAAAGGTTAAAATCTAAAATTTTTGGAATTTTTAAAGAGTTGTAAAAATTTTAGCTTTTTGGAAATTCATATTTCTCCCCCTTTTGGCACATCAAAAAGTAATATAAAGTACTAAATTTTGAAGAGAAAAATTTGAAAATATTTATCAAGATACAAAAGATAAAGATGTTTAAAGCATATTAACATAAGATTTAATACATTCATCACAACAATTTTCAGAATACAAAATCACAATAATAAAGACTTTTAAATCGTCATAATCTAAATGTAGAATTTAATCAAAATATTCACAAAAATATAAAAATATTCAACAGCAAAAAATATGATCAAAATATCCATAAAATATTTACATCATAAAATAGTCTCAATAGCATAACTAACAACAGTATAACAAAGGGAAATAACACGATCTAAAGAAACAAAGTTCAAATACAAACAAAACACTACTCAGGAGGCAACTCATTCAGCTTCTACATCTGAGCATCTTCATCTTGTTATTGAAGTCTCATCCTAATTACTTCAACTTGATCATTTAGAAAATTATGTCTTTCATTCAGCTCCTTTTCAATTTTATCAACTTTTTCTTCTAATACTGATATTCTTTCTTCCATTACATTGAACCATGGACCTTGACTTTCTGTTACTTTATTTGCTTGTGCTGTCATGTGTTTGTGCATGTGTTTGATAAGTGTAGATAATCTAGCTTCAACTTTAGTGTTGATTGCTTCTTTTGTTGATGCTTCTTTGGTGGGTTGAGTGGGAAGAGGTGTCTTACTGACCTATTTTCCATGACTGTTTTCTATAAAACCCATCTTGTGGAAATGTAAAGCAATGATCATTATCATTACATTTGGGCGTGAAGCCAAGGATTCATTTGAAAGCTTGATTTTTGCTTTTGAGCAAAATGGGGTTAGGATCATTCCGTATAGAAGGTATCCAACATCTATTCTTCTTGAACATTTACTTAGATATTTCAAAATAAAATATGAGAAATTGAAATAAATTTAATTTTTGATAATTCACATAAAAAATAGATCATCATCCATTATTTGAGTAAAATTTGTGACCCTTGGTAAAATGACTTTGCACATAGCATAATGTGGGATCTTATCTTCTGTTGATAGGCCAGTGATAAGTAATCTCCCACTTTCATCTTTTAGGGTGAAATAGGGAAATAGCATATCAATTGCCAGTTTCTTGTTATATTCATTGAAGGATCCCACAGTAAGCTTAGGCATAGAACTATTCATGTCAAATTCATTTGCAAAAATCTCAGAGTCAATGACAATGTGCTTCTACATTATATAACTAGACAATTTGCTATCTGAATCTGCTAAGTTTGCATAAAACATTTTTACTAGCCTAAGATAGGCTCTTTCTTTGAAAGTTAAAAACTTTTCTAACTTACACTTAACAAATAATTTAGGCAAATGAGCGGTTTTAAACCATTGATCACTAAAATATTTTAATGGCTCAACCTTCCTATTTTCAAGAGTAAGGTAAGATTCATACTCGTTTTGTGACATGAAGTATAATTCCTCTTGTTTTGGTTGATTAGATCTAACTAGGGATTTGTCCTGTCTCTTTGTTGCAATCTTGAAATGTTTAGCCATTGTTGATGAAGCGATGGAAGAAGCAGTTTTTGGTGGTTAGGGTTTTACTTTTGATTTTAGGGGTTTTGATTTTCAGACATTTTTGGAGAAATTGATTGATCAAAATAGTAGAGAGGAGTGATTTTGGAGTTTCTATTAAAGAAATTCAGTAATAATCAGTAAGGGAATCAAGATTTTTGGAACTGAAGGGGAGAGGTGCCGAGAGAAAATGCAACAGGGATTTAAAGTTACTGTAGCAAATAGGACCAGCTTTGATGTTTATATTTATAGTATAATATTGTGCATCGATATGGAATCGAAGTAGAAGGTTAAGAGTCACTAATGCATCAATTGTGGTATGAATTTGTCTATCGAGTATTCATATGTGCATCAATGTGACAGCAGTGTATCTATGAATGTTGTTATTCACATCGAAGTTGTAATCTATATATCCAGTGGCTTAAAGAAAAATAAAAAATTTTAGCCTTACTACAACTTTGAAAAATTGGTTGCATCAAAGTATACATTAATGCGTGGGATAAAAATATATATGCATCAATTTATACATCGGTGTATATATATAAAAATGAGATACATCAATTGCTACATCGATTAGTGTGTGAAAGATTTTAATTTTTCTAAAATGTTTTCCTAAAGTTTTATTTTAGAGATTATTTCAAATTACACCATGTTTCAGGCTATTTCTCTATTCCTGCAAAACAAATTTAGCAATACCTTCGAAACTTAAATCAATATTTGTAAGATACAAGTTAATCATAAAAATAAGCAAATATTTAGAGAATTAAAAGGGAATATATCACAATTTGTTTAGCAACTTGTGCATAGAAACTGCTTTCTTTTTCATCACATAAACCTGTAAATTTAAATTAAATAAGCTTGGCTGGCACCCAGTAAGATTTGGGTTCAAATTTGTTAGTATTGAAAACAGAACTTCTATTAAATCTTATAGTGGTAGCATTTGAGTTAGACAACTATACTTTTGCCAACCAAACTAGCTTTTCATTGGTTTCAATACATGTGTACCATTTTTGTATGGACAGTATCTGATATGATAACCTTTGTGATCACAATAATAGCAGGTAATCTATCTAGGATTCTTATTTGATCTATTCTTTTTAAATTGCTTGAATCCTAAGCCATTTCTATTTTGAAATTCTTTTTTGACTATCTAACATATTATTTAACCTTACATTGCTGCCATAAAAACTTCATAAACTCTTGTGTAATTTTTTCTGTTTCATATTTATAAGATTCACAATGCGTACAAACATTATTTTCACTCATTAATTTTTTAGCTATGATGTTTAGATCAACATTTTCTTTTTCAGTTAGCTCAATCCTTTTTAGCAAACCCTCATTTCTAATTTTTGATTATTTTAATTCCTTATTAACTTTCTTTAACTCTTCTCAAGTCTTAGACAATGCCTCGTGCATTTTTATACACAGTTCTATAGGATCTTTATGAGATTCATTATCAGAACTAGTAAGACCATCAAATGATTCATCATGCAAATTACTAACCTCATTTGAGTCACTTACATAAGAATTATAGTAGAAAACAAGAAACTTTTGAACCTTTAAATTTTCATGCTTTGCCAAAAGACAATGTTATTCCTCTTTTTCTTTATGTACAGCTCCATCTTTGCATTCATAGCTAACTTTAAGTATATCTAACATTTCTATCCCTATCTTACATCATAAAATCTTTGAAAACTCATCAACAAATATAGTACTAACAATAGTCCATTTTAATTTGAAGGCAAGACAATGATTTCTTTTCTCTTCTTCAGTCCACAACAATCTGGATTTTTGTTCAAGGATTCCATTCACAGAAATCATGGGTTATTCATAACCAGTTTCTAAGATTTTCAACATATCGATATCTAAAGCCTCAATAAAGATTTTAAATTTAAACTTCCAAAAATAAAAGTTATCAGAATCAAAGGGAGGTGGATTATTAAAAAAAGAGCCATCAAAAGAGATAAATGAGTTTGAATCCATTTTATTCAATCAAACAAAGGAGTACCAAGAGCCAAGGCTCTGACACTATCTACTAGGTTTCGAAGAGTGGTGGGTAAAAGAAATATATTGCAGAAACTAATTATGTGAATTTAAGTGGATCTTGCCCTTTTCTCATTGGAGAATTATATAAACCATTGTTTTATTTAAATCTTTTCTTTTGATAAGATTTGCATAGAATTGGTAACTAGTAATATGAAATTAACAAATGTTAAAAATTAATAATAGGAGCAGTAAGGTATAGATATAAAAAAGAATTATTAAGATACAGATTTTTAAAGCGGTTCAACTTGAATTGAAATCGCAATTCAAGTATACTCTACTTGATATTTTGCAACTGAAAGACCTCTTGAATTAGAAATAATACTTTCAAGATTACCAAGCTCCTAAAATACCAATTTTACAAGAAACACACAAGAAATTAATAGACTTCTTGCTAACCTAGAAGAATCGAGGACAGGCTATTCTAAACTTAAAGAAAAACACAAGATTTATAGGTTTTTGCTAACCTATACAAGATTTCTAAATCCCTAGAAATCTCACAAAGAAAGAAACAGTAATAAAGAAGAAGTAATACAATACCAGTATTTGAGATGAAAATCTCAAACAAACTAAGATAAACTTTAGATGATCTTTAATTGAATAAACTTGAAGAAATCTCAGAAAATTGATGAAGTAGAAAAGAAATCATGTTCAGCTCTCTCTCAAATAATTTTGCACTAAATTGTTGTTGAAAAGGTGTGTGAAAATGTTTATATAGTAAGGGAAGTTAGGTTGTTACAACTGCTATAATTGTCTTTAACAGAATAACTAACTTTCAGTTATTATATCAAAATAGCATCAATTACAGTCTATTGTTTACTAACTCATCGAAGTGTAATTGAAGTGTGATTTGTTATTCACAGTCTTCACATCAATCACCGCATCAAAATAACAATGTTTTCCAACCTTCGGTTAAGAACAATTTTCTTCATGCATCAGTGTGACTTCGATTACCATATGAAAAATTCATCAATGCATTAAAGTTACATTGATTCAAGGTATAAAAAAGAGTTTTATAAAGAGTTGTTTTCTTCAAAGAATTTTCTTCTACTTTATTTTTTAATTAAAAACATTTTAATTAAATATCATCTAAGTTTATTTATAAATGATCCTAAAAACAAAATAAATCCTAAAAACTAATCTTGAATCTTTTGGATCATAATTGTGTATCTTTGAGAAACCTGAGAGCAAACATAGAATAAGTAGTGAAATATGATAATAACACATCATATAATGATCAAGAAATTGCTTTTCCAATAGATTAACGAATTACTTAAAAAATTATTTTTCAACATCAAAACTGAGAGGTATGAGTGACTTAGGCTAGTAAGTCTAGCATAGATGTATGATATCTCTTATATATTTCCTAATTCTTAACATCCCCTAATACAACATGCTATCATTTAGACGAGCATGTATCTTAGTATAATTGAGCCCAAGTTTAGTGATAGTTTGGTTAACCTTGTACAAAAAACTAAGGATCTTAACATGCTTGAAGGTATCCTTTAACAATTTCAAGATTATTGTCATAGCTTTATCAGTCACATTGCACAAGCACTTGTTGTGATACATTAGAAAAGATAGTTTGGAGTACTTTGTACACCCTTTATGAAGTTTGTGATTTCCATTATTAAATAGCTCATAAAACTCAACAAAAGCTTCATCCATCATCTAACCCGGCATCTCATCATCATTACTTCCATTTCCATGAGATGAGTTAGGTCCATTATCATCATGCAAACTACTAATCTCAAATGCATTGTTGATCATGTCCTTTATAATATTTTGGAGACATATATTTTAAGGAGTTTTTATCACATGTGTTCTACTAGAAGATGATTCAAGTATGTTGCATTCCCTATGCTATACCCATTTAATGTATTCAATTGAAAATTGCTTTTGAGTCAAATGCTTATATGTTCCATCTTTAATTAACCTTTTTTTTTTAGTCTGCAACTATGACAAGGTTATATTATTCTCCCTTCAATAGATTATAGCTCAAATGTGAAATCAAGAAATTTGTTCAATCATTCCTTATACTCATCTGTATTCCTGAACTAACTAATCCATGATTTATCCATGGCTATTAATATAGAAAACAAAGAAAGCTTTGTAAATATTAGTCACTCTTAAAGGTATGACTTAATAAAATGGTATCAACCCTACATCCTCTATTAAAGGGTGTGACATTATCACATCCTCTATGTGAGAGAAATAGTATTCCCACAAATTTCTAGTTATCTTTCTAGGCACCAACAAACAAACCAAAATAAAAAAATTCTAACTTATACATATTAATATGGCTTAACTAGAAAAATCAAAATATCTATTTCTTAAGGTCAAAACAAAAATTAGTAATTATTAAGTAATTTTTAGTTATTAATAATTAAATTAATATAAATCATTAAATAATCATATATTTATTTTATAATTATTAATTATTAAAATATAAA
Organism: Saraca asoca; assembly: GCA_026873985.1. Taxonomy (NCBI): domain Eukaryota; kingdom Viridiplantae; phylum Streptophyta; class Magnoliopsida; order Fabales; family Fabaceae; genus Saraca; species Saraca asoca. Next base: position 22,878 of record JANHAO010000707.1, on the reverse strand, counting down.
TGCAAATTAGACATATCAATTGTGCTCTTTCCAACTTTTTATTGTGATGGGTTTGCAACAAGCTTAAATAACTTATATTCTTAAAAAACTTCCATCTAAAATTAATCATGGTGGAATTGGATATACTATGATGCTATTCTTAGCAAATATATAGCCATTTACTATAATCAGATATTTGGGCTGGGTTAATTAAGAGATGAGAATGAAGTGAGTCTATGAATTGTTGCACATAACCTCAATGATATTGCTCCAATTATATCTAAAATGTATGCGAAAACATATGCGACAACCCTAAACCCCAATCGGCCATTCCCTCACTAGATATTCACTAGTCTTTTACCATTTATATATGTTATCATTATCTTAGGTTTTTCTTAGAATTATCTCATTATATTACAAAGGCAATTAAATCATAGCAAACTTAACAAATAAGGATACTCATGCAAAAATAAGTTTATATATCATTAAGTTTACACCGATATTTCCTAACAGGCCATATATCTATCTTAGCAAATTGTACTTAAGTTTACAATAGTCATTTCAAGATATTTCCTATTAATTCTATGTCCTAAGGCCTACTTCTACTTCTAAAACTACCAATTGTACTTTTTTTTAAAAAAAAAAGGTCATCTAAAGAAAGTTACATTAACCTATATCTTACCATATTATCAAAATATAGGTTACTATAACTAAACCCTGCAATCCTTTCTTTTACATGTTTTTGAAAAGAGATAGCAAAATAGTTTCATTTGGATGGATGACCTTCAAGGGTTGAACTATCCAAGGGCCATCACTAATAGTACATTTGGTGGTTACAGTGGAATTATTTCAACATCATGTAATAATTTGCATCTTGCCAGATTTAGCATAACAGTTTAGTTTATATTTATTTAATAGCTTCGCAGAGGATTAAAGACCATGGTAATGTATGTGTCAACTGTTATTTCCATCGAACTATTATCTATCTTGCTTTTCCTGATTGGGATTTGTGATATCTTGAGAATCTTAAAAAAAATATAGTCCATAGAAAAATGAGCCTAGGGCTTAGTGAATAAAATAAAACATACCAAACTTATGAACTCACCAAACAACAAGGCATGTGCAGGTACAAGCATTCATACCTCATCTATTTAACTATTTCTCATATAAAACTTTATAAGCAATTATCAATCCTTAGAGTTTCATATATGAAGAAAAATTCACATTGTGTTACCTTTAATCATTGTATTAAGTTATGTTGTCATAGCCACCAGCCATCATTTTGGCTCGCTATATATTTCGTTCACATAGTAATACATTGCAAAATTTCACATGGTAACAAGCAATTCAATTATTTCATAACAGGAAATGTAAATCTCCTTGCTACTTCGATCCTGCCTTACCCTACATAAACCTAGCCTTATCCTTCTAATCTATCCTTATCCCACTCTTCAATTAGAATGCACAGATCCAAGCTCTAATTCATTATTCCCTATCACACTTCATCAATATTACATTATCACATTTCATTGTCATTCATGATGTCACACACCCTTTCACATTTCACAAGTGCCATCACACTTCACCTAACAATGATATTCACAATAAATGCGCTATAACATTCTCATTCACATTTATAGGCATACCATACTTTCTTATTTATCAATTATTCTCATAAGTTTCTTTTATTGATATGCAAGGTTTGATTATGTCTAAACCAAGTAGAATCCAATATCAAATTCAAGAGGTGTGAAAAGAAGCCTAGAAATGTAGAAATTTTTGAAAATGCAATTAGGATCATGATTAGAATCAAAGAATTCAAATCAAGAAGACTCGATTCAACTCGAAGGAATTTAATTAAATCTGCAAGTCTGCTTGCCAAAATGTGTGAATGTTTAGGAATTCCAATTTCAAACATGATCAGAATCATTAGTAAAATTAAAAAATAGAGTAAAGAAGGTTGATTTGAATTGCACTAAATCTAGTTCAAATCTTGATCTAAATCATAAGAACAAAACTTCTAGGTTTCTACAAGTATGATTGCATGTTTAGTTCAAAAAGCTACAATTTGAATTGCATGAGCAAAAAATTGTAGGCAATAGTAGAAAACCAAGGGAAGACAATTTCCAATTCATCATATACTATAGAGTCTTATCACAACCTATTTTAATAACTAAAATATACATAAAACCTAACTAGTTCGTTCACATGCTTATCAATTTATTAATCAATCTATTCACTTATGAATTATGTCTCACAATCTCAAAACCCATTTTCATCAAATAACATCATTTATTTGGAAGATCTCCAGCAAGAAACAAGTATTAATTCACAAAAATGATAAGAAATATTCACCTTGATAACTAGAAACACAACGGTGTAGTTAATCACACCAAATCTACCTATACTCTTCAAAAACACAAAAGAAAAGTCTATTAGCTTTCAAACTTTTCCAAAGATTTTTCTCTTCAACTAAGCTTATATATTTAGATAATGATTCAATTTAACAGAAACCAGCTATATTTAACATATTTAAACTCTAAAATGCTAGAAAAACTAAGTTAATTCATAGGTCGAATAATGACATAAAAAGTAACAATAAATTTCAAAAATTCATATCTCGAGTTTCACCTAATGAATCAAGATGATTTTGATATTAAAATGAAAAAGAAAAAGAAGAGAAGATTCAACAGTAAAAATTTAAGAAAATAATAAGAAGAGTTAGTGAACTTACCTATCAAGAGAGGAAGGTAGAGAGAGAATATGAAAGCTTGAAGGAAAAGGAGAAAATGAAGTCTGCATAACTTCTAGAGTCTAAAGCCAAGAAAAAGAAGAGAAGTCAACTAATAGGAGGGGAAAATGGGAAAAGAAAATCAAATTCCCAATAACTACAAGTTGGCTATTTTTCTTTTTTTAATAATTTTCTTGTTTCTTTCATTTTGAATTCAAATTGAACATACTTGTTAATCTCCAATTATCATAAAATTTTAATATAAATTAGTTCAATTAAATATCTTCACAATAGCTCTAATTTTGAATTCATCTAATGTTCGTAACCCTAGTTTCAATATTTTCAAAGTTTTTATGAAAATTAATTCTCAAAAATAATATTTTTATTCTTTAAATATTTATAACAATAACTTGATCTCTTGAAATATTTCTAAAATATTATATAGTCTATTTCTATTATATCTGAATCTCTCGCAACTTCAAATCTATAATTTTGAATTCCTCAAAATTTTTATTTTCCTTATTTTATTATCAAAATTTAGGGCATGATAACATTCTTACTTTGTATTTAAAAACTACTCATCCTATAAATCTTATGTTTTGACAAAGTATTCATTTAATTGATAGGATCATGATATTCAAAGGTAGGAGATACATGTTATGTGTTTTGGTATTCATTGCCTCCATTTTTTCTACTTTGATCTCTGCCTTAGACACAATCATAACCATTCAGTACATCAAAGACCTTAGTATTATTGACCCTAGTATTTTAAGCTCTAATAATACTAAGTTCATACTAGGATTCTTCAGTCCTAGAAATTCAACAAACCACTATGCGGGGATTTAGTATATGTCTAAATCTAATATAGTATCACTACAAAAAATCACTAAATAGTGATGGATGTTTGGAGGTGGTTTGTGTTAATAGCCACTAAATATGAGACTAGAGAAAGTTTAAATAAATGTCAAAATATTATATATTGTTTTCAAATTTAGTGGTGGTTACTGGTCTGTTTCAAGCCAAATTTCACATCCTAGAAAGTTTTGACTCTAAGATAGATCCTTCACAACAAACAGGCAAGATTCTAACCTTTTTGAAATCTCCAAATAAAGTAATACAATAGAAAGTAAAAACATAAAGATTCTAATCCAAATGGTTGAAATTACATCAAAAGGGGCAACAATGACATATGAAGTCATAAGCATGATAGCAAGGAAATTCCTACAAATGACAAGGATTAGTAGAGTGCTTGAATGTATAGCAAAGTGTTATAAAGAACATAAAACATGTTTTGGTAAACTGAGTGATAACAAAAATTGAGTGTCCTTTAGTTAGTGCATTGGTGCACTATTTATAAAGAACATGGGAAGTTTTATTGAATAATTGTTCAAGAGAACTAGCCCCAAGAAAAATGGGCATGTGTCCTAATATAATAAAAATAAAATAAAATTTAAAATAAAAACAACAAGATAACTGCAAGGTAATAACTCATTCTATGCTCAGCACATGCTTTTGCTTCAGTTATAATTGTCAACCACCACACTCCTGTGTCAATCTAGCCAATTTGATTTGTCTTCAATATAGTCAACTTGTACCAAAAATAGATAGCTAACAGGACTCCTAGTTTGGTTCAATTGCTGAAATTTTGACATATCAGAAATCTCAATTGAACATAAACATCGAGTTGAACCATGCCTTCATAACCTTGGTTCAAGTAATTGACTAACTCAGGCCTTGGAGGAATTGCCTGACTGAAACCATGACTTTTGAGTTGCTCCATGACATGTGAAATCATTAACTGACAAACTTGCATGTTCTCTAACACATAATAATGATAGCTAGCCTACAAGTAATCAAGGTTATTTCTTTGCACCTTTTGAAGGTGCTATTTATGAAAGTAATAACCATTTTCTCTATCTTTTAATAATATTTTGACTCTTTAGATTTCATTTAGCTTCCTCTCTCTCAAATTATTCAATTTTCTCTCAAACTATTCTACTATGCATGCTTACTTCTTCTCCATCAATCTTCTATTTTCAAAAAAAAAAAAAAAAAGAAAGAAAGAAAAACTTCACAAAACTCAAAGCCACTACTTCCTATTCATCTTATCAAGTATTTAGAGCCACTAAAGTGCTAGATCTTTGATCAAAAACCTTTCGATTCTCCAATTTAAGGTATTCATCTCCTCCACTGAATTTGACATTAACAAAAATGAACTACTAGTTTTTTACTTGGGTTCTCTTTCTAGTGGAAAATCAAACATGGATTTCTAATTTCTACACGAACCTATACTATTATCTAAGTATATTCTTATCATCCCATAGGAGCCCAAAACTATTAGGGTCTTTAGGAAATTTCCAAGTCCCTTTGCGACATATTTGAATTGGTTAGACCAATTTCAATTAGAAAATGAATGTTTATGGAAAGAAATAGGTATTTTTTATATAATTCAACTATCTTGATTTTCTTTAAAATGCATTCCTCCATTAATTGGGGTTGACTTATGTTTTCAGTCTCCTTATACCAACAACCTTCATGTTCCCCATGGCATGATTAAACCTTCATCTTTTGACACCACCGTTATCACTAGCCTAAAGCCAAATGACAAAACTATCTTACCTTTACTCTCTTCATCAACCAAAAACTTTCAACAACCTATTCTTGTTTCAACTAAAAACTCCACATGACCTTTTTGACACATTCCATGGATCACCATTCTTCAGTTTCTAATAGTGAACAAATTTTCTTTCTACACATCTCTTTTGTTTTTCATCTCTAAAGATAGCTTTCTCATTTTTGCCCTAAGCTATTTAATTACATAAAAGTCAAAAATTTTCTCTAGGCCCTTTTGTGTTGGCCAACCTTTTTAAAAACATTAATCTAGTTGTCAATCATCTTAAGAATTTCTAATCTAGGATGGCCTTTCTAGATTTTCCAATTATGATTAAATATAGCTTTAACTTTTTAGAAAATTTTGACCTAAAATTCAAAATTTTGTCATATAACCCCAAACTTTTGCATATTTTATTAAATGAATAACTTAAGTTGAAATGTCTTAAAGAACTATTTGACCATCTTTTTTAACTTTGTACTATTTTAATGATAATCATTCCTTATAACATCTACCAATGTTTCCCTCAGGTCTTATGGCCTATCTTGGTTTACTTCTAATCCAAATTTGTCTGATCCTCTCAAAGTGTTGAAATTTAGTCAAAATTTATATGTCCTTAATACCTTCTCATCAATCTTCCTCAAAAGCCATCCTCAAGGATCAAACTCCTTCTACCACAAATCCTAGCCCATTAACATGGCCTTGTATAAGGATGCCTAGCCATGCTTCTAGATAAATAGTTCCAATGGTGAACTTTGAAACCTTCTGAATGTTCTCAACTTGAAGACTCTAATGTCATCATGCAGACACAGTTTGAGTTACACAATTTCTCTCTATATCTTGTGTAAATAGTGATGTTCTCAGAGTAGTGGTTATTTAAAACCCATTTACATTTTGATGCACCTTGATTATGCAGATTGTAGAGACTTCACTAAAGACAGCAGGTATGCACATGAAATTCATTTAAAAAATACTATGATGTTGAGTATATCATAAGCATTTAAAGTATAGGGTTATTGAGGCTGACGAAATCCTTAACAACAAAAGTGATGCTTATCATGAATGCTGCCATCAATTCTAGTGGAAAGCTTATAATAAAAATACTATGGTAAAGATAGACATAGCACTTTTTAAGCTAAAAACAATCTCTTTACCTAATGCTCCCTTTAGCTTGGTCAAACATGTCATTTCAAAACTTGTCCCTGACATCACTACTACCTATCATTTTCCCTATCCTTTCAATGTCAAGCAATGATTGGTGGCCTTTATGGTGAAACCCATAGTTAATTTACTTAATTTTTATATTTTATCTCGACTTGCACATGCTATCTTTTGTTTTGACTATTTTCATATGTTGTAATGCCATTCAGATTCCTAGCATAGCTCATGAAGATGATGCGATAGGAGCTATAACTGAGGAAATACAACAGAAATATAATGATGGAAATGTTATGTTTCTAGATGATAAACCACTAGCACTAAAAAAGAAAAGAAAATATTAGAGGAAAACCTAATCTAAATCAACTAGCACCCAAATGATTGAAAAAGTAGCAACAAATAAAGAAAAGGCTGAAAGCCTCCTAAAAAGAAAGGGATTGTCAAGTTAAAATGGACTAGCAATACAGTTCCCAAATGTACTATGTCTAAAATTCCTTCTCAACCAATTCTGCAGCTAGTTTCTTTAGTTGCCCAAGATACAACTCAGTTAAAGGTATTCTTGGCCAATTTCATTCCTTAAACTCTTCACTACTTTGGATACTAACATTGCTTATATAGGATCAAAACCCAATTGACATTGTATCTTATTTGAAGCCAATCATAATAGAACTTACTTTTTCTACCATCACAATAATTTCACCTTCTCAAAACCTTACCTGTGTTTAGGTCGAATATTTATTTATTTGAATTTTACCTATTCTACTTATTCATTTCTATATTGACACTTATTCTCTTTGATACTTTTTCTCAAGATCAGCAAACATCCACTCTTGATACTGAGCTATCTATACAAGCAATTGTAAATGTTGATCAACAAATGTTAATCTTACATGGTCTTGTGGTGGCCCCTAAAGAAACACATTCTAAACAACATACCATTTCATGAAAGTAAGTTGTTAACAATCCTAATTCTACACCTTTACTTAAATCTCTTCATCAAGAAGTTGAATCACAAAATGTCAAAAAGACTCAACAATTTGATAAGGTAGACAAAAGCTTTGGATTCTTTGCTATCAAAGCTATATGAGACTTTCTCGACATCTATTTCTATTGAGGCTAAGTTAGATGACCTTGCCTCTACTCTTAAAGCTGATAGATGAAATAAAATAAATGAAGCTATTTATACCCTAAACATTGCTTTGTAAAATTATTTGGAGATTGTTATTTTAGATGACCAATAACATATGATCTCTAGTTTTCACTTCATATTTTGCAAAGCACTTCTGAAATCGAAGTCACCATTAGTTTAAAGTACTTTATCCTTAATTTCTAGGAATGGTTGCCTTTTCTTTTGGAGAAGGTCAAAGCTTGTGCTATTGCTAAAGTCAACTTTCACTAATTATCAACTAAGAAATAAGAGTTAGTCTGATTCTCTAAAAAAGCTATTGAGATCAGGAAGGCTTAATTGAAAAATACAATATAACTATGGAGTTAGCAGAGAACCATTCCAAGGAGATTGTCCTAGTTAAGTCAAAGATTGCAGAAGTAAAAGAACTTCATCAACTTAGAGTGAACTAGTTGAACTTAGAAGCTATAGCTAAATTAACCAATGAAGACTAGTGCCAATTCATCAAAAAAGTCAAAGATGTCTTAACTAATCTTAAAACAACTACAACACAAGTACATAAGGTTGGTGTTGCTTCCAACATAGCACAGAAGCTGAATATGGTGGTGACTCGACAATGGAGAAAATTTCATTCTACCTTTAAGTCAAACATTAAGAGTGTTATAGCTTTATTCTGACTTCCTAATGTCGATGCTTGGTTCATATGTTTTCAAATATTTACCATTTATAATTTTGGTGATGTTTTCATTTACATGCTTTATTTTATAACCATTTTTGTTGAATGTATGCGTAATCTCAAATGATCATTCTCAATTTGGAATCCATTTATCGTTTTTTGATGTCTTCTGCAATGATAATGTAACTTTCCAAACTAATAGGCCAACATCAAAGCTTTTCACTTTCAAACACTTATTATAAGACTTAGGTAATTTTCTTTGTGGTGGATCAAATTATCTAAGGCTTGCCACCTAATTTCATCTAGGTCTTCTAGTTTATAAAACATTATACCATTGTAATCAACCTCAAGTAATTGATTTTGTCTTTGAATTCTTAAAAATTGAAGTTTCAATTTGACAAGAATAACAACATCATGACCATACACTAGCTTATATTGTATAACCCCCATCAAATCTTTGAAAGTATTTTTTATAGCTTATGAGGCATTGTTAAGCATCTTATGTCAATTTCTTGGATATTGATCAACATGCTTTTTAATCACACTAATAATCATTTTGTTAGCATCTTTCACTTGACCATTAGCCTACGCGTAATAGGGTGTCAAAGTTAATATCTCATTCCTCTTGATTCAACATATTCTTAGACTTGTCGATCTGTTATCTTTTCTAGTAAACCAAATAGCCAAACAATTTGACATTTGAGAAAATTAGTTACATCAAATTATTCTCCTTCTTTGAACACAATGGTTTTGACCCATTTAATGAAATAATCTATGGCCACTAAAATAAAATGATGTCCTTGAGAAAATGGTGGATATCCTGATTAAATCTATAACCCAACCTCTAAATGGCCATATTGGTATTTCTATGGTCACTAAAATAAAATGATATCCTTGAGAGGATGGTGGATATCCTGATTAAGTCCATATCCTAACCTCTAAATGGCCATATTGGTATTCTTTGAATTGGCCCATATTTTTGACATTCTCCACATCCTTTAGCATAATTAATGTAATCTTTAATCATTTTGGGATAATAAAAACATCATTGAATAAGAATCCACTTCATTTTGACCCCAGCTTAATGTGCACCACAAATTCTTTCATGAATTTTGGCCAATGTGGTCAATGTTTCTTCATCACCCAGGCATTTTAATAATTACCCTTTGAAACCTTGCTTGTAAAGAATCCATCAAATAATACAAATTTGATGTCTTTCACCTTAATATTTCAATAATCTAATATTAAAAGATCTAACAAGTAATTTACTAATGAAATTCTCTAATCAAATGATGCAATACTAGCTCCATTACAGAATACTCTTGAGTTTCAACAACTTCTAGGAAAGCATGTTGTTGAATTAATTTGGCAAATTTGTTTTTATCAATCTTGTACCCAAAGGTAACATGAGTCAATTTGTTGGCTTTTTCATTTTCCAACCTCAACACATGATTTATATTTACATCCTTAAGCCTCTTTAAAAAATTGAATATGGTTGCCAAATGCTTCATCAATCTCACATTTAAACATTTATACTCTTGAGAATTTTGTTTGATAACTAATTAGGAATTGATGGTCCCAGTAAAAATTAAATTGTGAAAAATAAATGGATCTAGCCCTTTTCTCATTGGAGAAGTTGTATACACCTTTATCTAGTCTTAACTTTTCTTATTGAAATGTTTGGCATATCAATAAATGTGAAGATGTCAAGTAGTGTAAATTAGCAGCAAGAACAGTAAGATATAAAAGTAGGAAAAGAGGTTGAAAACACAAAATTTTAAAGTGGTTTAACTTGAATTGAAACCACAATTCAAATCTACTCCACATAATCTTTCTCAACTGAAAGACCTCTTGAATTAAAAACAAAACCATCAGGATTTACAGGCACCTGAATTGTTAATTTACATCAAACACATAAGAAATTAAATAGGTTTTTTACTAACCTAGAAGAATTAGAATAGACTCTTCTAAACCTATACAGATTTCTAAATCCCTAAAAATCTCAAATAAAAAGAAATAGAATAAAGGAAGGATTGAAATACACAATACCAGTGTTTAAGATGAAAATCTCAAACAAACTAAGATGAACACAATTGATTCTTGATCCAAAACTCTTGATTGATTCTTAGAAACTTTAAGAGGTAGAGAGAAAACATGTTTAGCTCTTCTTATTAGAAGTTTTCACACTTGAATAATGAAGAAAAACTATGAAAACTACTTTAAATAGTGAAGGCAGTTAGTTGTTGTAACTGTTGTAACTGTCTATAATAGAATAATTGATTTTCAGTTGCTGTATCAATTGTAGCATCGATTATAGGTGGTTACAACTAATTAATCGGTATGGTAATCGAAGTATAAACTATTATTTACAGCTTTTGTATCGATTACTGCATTGAAGTATCAATTTTCCAGCCTTCAGTAAAATAATTTTTGAAATCTTTATTTCACAAATCGATTATGACTTTGATTATGCTATGAATTTTTTTATATGTTCTTCAATACATCGATGCACAAATCGATTTATGAAATAAAAATTAGTTTTATAGTTTTCTTCAAGTGGTTTAAAACCTACTTCATTGTTTAGTTAAAATATTTGGATAAAATATCATTTGAGCTCATTTACAAAAGATCCTATTCAAATAAAATAGGTCCTAAAACTAATCCTGGATATCTTGAACCATTTTTCTTTGAACCTGCAAAACAAATCAAAAACACTAAAATATATTATTAGATAAAATTATTTTTCAACATTAAAATCATGGAAAACATGTAGCTAGAGTAATCTAGGCTAAAAATCTCCCCCTTTTTGATATTGACAAATAATTTTAGATGAGGTACAAAGTAAAAAAGAATAATTGAGGGAGGAAATCATCTAAAATAAAGCTTTATACTTTTTCTCCCCCTTTTGAAACATCAAAAAAGAATAAAACATAAGAAGCAAAAAAAAATTAAAACTTATTACTTCCCCTAAATTTTTGTATTTGCGTCAATTATGAAATCGATGTATTCATAATCTGATTTATATAGAAATATCAAAAATCTTTCTGAATTGGTGTCAAAATTGATTTGTGTTTCAAATTTTTGAATGAGAAATTGATGCATTTGTTGTAAACTCTATAGGCCTTGCTGGTTGAAGAATAACCAATGAAGATTCTTTTATAAGATTTGGGGTCAAATTTGTCTAGGTTATCTTTATCATTATTATGAATGTAACAATTGCAACCAAAGACATGAAAGTAAAAAATATTAGGCTTCTTTCAAAATATAACTCATAGGGTGTTTTATTTAAAATAGGCCGTAAAAGTACCCTATTCATTATATAGCATGCAGTGTTGACTGCATTTGGCTAAAAGGACTTTGGAAGTGTGCTATCATTTAGCGTGGTTCTTGCCATTTCTCCAAGGCACCTATTTTTCCTTTTAGCAATACCATTTTATTTGGGTGTCCTCGATGCTAAAAAATTGTGTTTTATACCATGTTTCTCATAAAACTCAATGAAATCTTTGTTTTCAAACTCTTTCCCATGTTCACTTCTAATGGAAATAATTGAGTATCCTCTCTTATTTTGAAATATATTTGCAAGTCTATTAAAGGCTTGAAATGTATCATTTTTGTGAGATAAGAAGAGATTCCATGTAAATCTGGAAAAGTCATCCACAATCACAAACATACAGGAGTTACCTCCATGGCTTTCATTCTAGATGAACCTATTCAATCCATATGAAGTCTACGGGTTTTGAAGTTGTAACAATATTTTTTTTATTTGAAAGAAGATTTCACCTATTTTCCTCTTTGACAAGCACTACAAATTTTGTCTTTAATGAAATGCAACTTAGGTAAACCAGATACCAAATCTTTCTTAGACAATATTCCAATCAATTCCATATTAATATATCCTAATCTTCTATGCCAAATCTAGATATCATCATTAAAACTAACTAAACATGCTGAATCCAACTTAAACTCAAAATTTAGATCAAACAAGTAGACATTCTTAACTTTATGTCTTACAAGTTTCAGTTGATTATCCACACCATTCACAACTAAGTATTTATTTGAATTAAAAATAACCTTATTTCCTTTTTCATAGAATTGACTTGTACTTAACACATCGTGTTTCAAACCATCTATATACAAAATATCATTTATACAACAATCTAAAGACCTACCAATCTTACCTATCCCTTTGACTTTTCCTTTGGAGTTATCTCCAAAAGTTACCTTACCACCATTCATAGGTGTGAGATGAATAAATTTATCCATGTTTTCAGTCATATGTCTTGAACATCTACTATCTAGAAACCATAAATTTGTACCTTGTCTCTTACATCCTGTAACACAAAGTTCATACTAGCATTGAAGGTATCCACTAACTTTTGGGTCCATTAGAGTTAGTAAACATAACAAGAAATTTTCTTACATTTGTAGATTTAGGTAACCGTAGCAATTTTTCATTTGGTTTTGGCCTGTAAGTTCCATAACAAGAAATAATTTTTAATGTGATGCCCCTTATGGTTGTAATAAAAACAAGCAATATTAGCAGGGCTCCATTTCCTATATTTTCTATAGTTCTGTTATCTAAATCCTAAACGAGGTCTATTATTAAATACTTTTTGGTTTTGCAGTACATGTTCCAGCTTTTGGTAGCTGTCTAAAAAATTCTATAGTTTCTTTGTTAGATTTTCAATCTTAGATTTATATAAACAACATTTTTCACAACCTTTTTAATTACAGCAGTCAATTGACCATTTTCCTTCTCTAGAAATTTAACTTTTTTAGTTAGAATTTTATTCTCATTCTTAGTAACAATCAACTGCTTTTTTGTATCTACTAATGAATCATACAACTTAACACAGAGATCATTCACTTCTTCATCATCACTATCATCACTAAAATCTTTTTCAAATTCATCACAGTCAGAAATAAAGAAGAAAAGATTTTTACTTAGTACCTTAAAATTGTCACTATGTTTAGCCATGAGATATAGTAAAGTATCTTCTTCTGATTCATCCTCATTAGCTGTTTTAGGCTCTTCATCATCCTAAATAGCAAAGTTGGACTTTTTATAAGGTTACCTTTTCTTCTTTCTTTCATTTTCAAGTTGCTTTTTTAAATAGATTGGATAGTCTGACTTGATATGTCTAGGTTTCTTGCATTCAAAGCAAGTAGGAATAGTGCTGACTAAACTTCCTTGCTCAGCTTTGGAATTATTCTTTCTTTGTGCTATAATTTTTCTTCTTTCTTTGCTTTTCTTGTCTCTTAGGATTCTCTACAGCTTCTTGCTCAGCAAAGCCACATCTTCTTTGTTAATTGTGTTTGCATTAGTTTCAAACTCTCCTTCAATCTGATTCAACTACTTTCAATGTAAGGGTCTTTTTCTTTTTATCATCCTAATTCTTTTTATATCTTCTTAATTCAAGCTTATGCTCTTAAATATTGCCAAACAACTCTTGAATTATAGGAATTCCCATCTTCAATGATTCTTTAATTGTTGTCACCTTTGGCAACCACTCTTTAGTCAAGAATCTTAGAATTTTATGTATAAGATCTGTATTCTCAAACTTTCTACCAAGTAAAGTCAAATGGTTAGTAATAGCAATGAATCTTTGAATTAACTCTTTAAAAGGCTCGCCCTCCTCCATTTTAAACATCTCATATTATGGCACAAGCATATGCACCTTTGAAGCCTTTACTTGTGAAGTGCCTACATGTACAATTTCAAGTGTGTCCCAAATTTTCTTAGTAGTGGAACAGTTTGAGATTTTTCATATTCATTTGGTGATAAAGAATTTGAGATTATCTATTTCACTTTAGCAATAAACATGTGTTTCTTTCTTTCATTTTCTGTCCAAAGTGATTTAGGCTTAAGTTTTACATCACCATTAATAATTATCCTAGGGGGTTCATATCTTTCTTCTACCAATTCCCACATAGCCATATTTGTAGTCTCAATAAAGCCTCTCATCTTTTGTTTCCAATAGGTATAGTGGACACTCAAACAACAAGAAAAAGCTAAAATCCATATTTTTCAAGAAAGATATAGGAGTATCAAGAGCAAAGCCCTGATACCAACTGATGGTCCTAGTAAAAATTAAATTATAGAAAATAAATGAATCTTGCCCTTTTCTCATTGAAAAAGCTATTTTTACTTTTATCTAGTCTTAACTTTTCTTATTGAAATGTTTAGCAGATCAGTAAATGTGAAGATGTCAAGTATTGTAAATTAGCAGCAAGAACAGTAAGATATAAAAGTAGGAAAAGAAAGTTGAAGACACAAATTTTGAAAATGGTTCAGCTTAAATTGAAATCACAATTCAAGTCTACTCCACTTGATCTTTCTCAACTAAAAGACATCTTAAATTAAAAACAAAACTGTTAGGATTTACCAGGCACATGAATTGCTAATTTACATCAAACACATAAGAAATTAAATAGGCTTTTACTAACCTAGAAGAATTAAAATAGGCTCTTCTAAACCTATACACATTTCTAAATCCCTAGAAATCTCAAATAAACATGTAGATAAAGTAATCTAGGTTAACAGGAATCACCATAAACTTCAACACATCTTGCTCCTTGATCTAATAGAATCTCTAACCAATATTAGTGCTTTACATTCAGCCTTATTATTGGAGCACTTTTTAGCTAAAGTGAATAAAAATTTGATTGGATTTTTCTTCGGCGTAATAATTAAAACTTCTAGGCCTAAACCATTTTTATGAAAGAACCATCAAAATATAACTTTCAAGCTTTTATACCAATATAGTTCATTGTCTAGTCATGATGCTTAATTATAAAGTTTGCAATTACTTATCCTTTGACAGCCTTTAGTAGGTAGTATTGCAAGGGAATTTTTTGTTAAACTCAATGCTTATTTTCTAACTGGTCTATTGATGAATAATTTTGACAACATGTATTTTCTTTTGCAATAACATGCATATTAGCAACAAATAATAACATAACTTTGCACAAGAATAATACAAAGAAAAACATAACTTTTCCATTGTCGAATATCTTTGTTCTATAAATTTAAAGCCCTAGAAAGGTAAAAGATAGCCTTTTTAAAACTTATTTCATTGTCTTAGGCTAAAAAACACTCAATTGCATCACCAGATGTTGAAATGTAAAGTTTAAATGGTTTTCTTGACATTGAAGATGACATTACTAGGGCCGACATTAAATACTATTTGATGCCTTCAAAGACCTATTGATAACACTCCTTCCAACAAAATTCCTACTCTGGCATCAACTTTAACAAAGGTGAAAATATTCTTGTTTAATTAGATAAATTGGAAATAAAGCATTGAAGGAAATTCACTTTGCCGAGAAAGCTTTGAAATTCTTTCTTATTTGTTGGAGTAGTAGCTTTTAGAATATCTTTGTCCTTGTTTTTGTCAACTTCAATACCCTTTTGGTGAACCAAGAATCCTAAGAAGTTGCCTACAGAAACACCAAATGCACATTGGAAAGGTTCATCTTCAAATTGTTTCAACGCATCTATTCTAAAGCTTGGACTGAAATTTTGATATTCTCTTCATAAGATTTAGCTTTGGCTACTATATCATGAAGATAAACTTTCATTGTTTTATCAATTAAATCATGAAAGATTGTGTTCATAACCCTTTGATAAGTTACACATGCATTCTTTAAATCAAATGGCATCACAACCACCCATTCAAAGCTTCTTATCACTCTAAAACATCTAAAGTTTTTTTTTTTTTTGTGTATCATCCTTCACAATGTAAACTTGGTTATATCTAGGATTTCCATCCATGAAGCTGACAACAATGTGCCCTGAAGCTAAATCAATTAGCATGTTGACTATTAGCATAGGATATCATCTTTTGGCATTGCATCATTTAAATTTTTAAAGTTAATGCACACTCTAATATTTCCATTTTTCATCATCATTGGCACTACATTTGAGATCCATTCAACATGCCTGATAGTTCAAATGAAGTTAACTTTCAATAGCCTATCAATCTCTTCTTTAATTTTGTAAACAATATTAAGAATAAAATGCTTGAGAGCCTACTCATGTGTTCAAAATCTTTCCTTAATTGGCAATTTGTGTTCAACTAAATCTTGGCTTAAACCTAACATTTCCTTATAGTTCTACATAAAACTGTCTATATATTCCTTTCAGTACTTGAAATATTCTCAGTTTTTTGCTTTAGGTAAAAGCCCACTGACGTAAGTCGGCCTTTTTTTATCTCGAATTCCCAAATTCACTTCTTTTAAAGGATGTTGAACTTCAATTTTCTTTTCTTCATTTTTAAAAGGTAAATCAAGAAATTCAAGTGGAGTATCATTATAAATACAATCTAGGAAAATCATTGTTTCTTTTCGCATGACCTTATAGGCTAACAATTAAGCTAACTACTTTTGTATATCATTTGTTGTTTTCATAGGTTGAACCCAAGTCCATGGCCTTTGGAATTATAAAAAATCCTGATGAATTTAGAATGCAAATATTAATTCTTTCTAGGTCAAATCAAATTTAACTGTTAAGTGTTTAATGTAAGGACTGTAGATTTCAAACTCAACATTACATTGTTGAACATAACAAGGACTGTCATAAGCTAAGACATATTCTAACTAACTGTCATCAATCCACATTACTAGCCTTTAATGCATAGTAAAGGGTATAACACCAGCTAGATGGATCCAATCTCATCCCGATAATAAGTTAGAGCTTAACTTGGATGGAACCACTATAAAAAAGAGTTTGCCAAGATATAGAACTAACCTTCAAATTAATTGTCACTATTCCTTCCTAATGCTGGCATCCTCCCATTAAAATTTGAAACTAAAATGTTTGACAGTGCCAAATCCTTGGTAGATTTTCTAAGCTTTATAATAGCTGACCTTGGTATTAAATTCACAAAAGTACCACTATCAACCAAAATATGATTTATTAGTTGGCTATCGATATGGGCATTTAAATGTAAAAGTAATAAGTGGATTTTCATTTGCTTTGTTATTCTTTCAAAGAAAGCATAGGCGTTCTCATCTAAGATGACTGTTTTAACACAGTTATTTTTATCATATAAATCATTAGTCAAATCTTATTTAGAACTTATAGAAAATAAATTGGCAAAACACATACCATGTTAATCTTCATTTTCTGACATCAAGTATTCAAATATTTTGCTAAGTTTGCTTTCCTCCTCCTTCTTGGTACCACTTGACTCTCTAAAGCCTAATATAATTTGATCAAAATATCGGCCCATTGTTTGTCTCCTAAAAATAGCTTATCTTTACATTTGATGCTTTTGAATTGATGTTAGAGGTGGAGGTTGATAATTTAGATTATACCATTTGTTCTACCTTTTTGGAATCTTAGGCTTCTATATTTATTTCTTCTTTTGTTGTGGCTCATTGGTTATCAAATTTCCATTTGATATATCTCCTTGAGGTACTCAAGTTCTGTCAAAATAATTTTTCTCTCTCTTGTTTAATTGATTTTGATAATCAAAGTCGATTCTTTTTAAAGAGTAACTTTTTTTGTATCCTCTTTTCTTTCAACTTCTCTCATTTTCTCTTTCTTTTTGTCTTCTTTTTTTTTACAATTATGCCCTCCATGCAGTTGAAGCATTTTTTTTTGGGCCTTTTTTTTTTCCTTAGGGTCTATTCTATCATGTTCCCTTACATGGCAAGCAAGACTCTTACCTTATCGTAATATTTTTCACATTCGAGACATGTTTTGACTATCTCGACTTCAACATTGATCCTTTTGAAGAATTTTGAATTTGACTTGCTTCCTATGTGTAAGCTTTAAATATAAAAGGTGCATCTAGAGTATCATCACTTTCATAGATGGTTACCACATTCACTTCATTTGACTATGAGGGTACGACATAATTTGTATTTGTCAGGAAAGAATCTTTATCAATTATCATTTCCTTTCCTTTATCAATAAATCAAAGGCATCCTTGCTTGATAGCTTTCTCAATTATGTCCCTAAAATGCACATAATTGTTTGTAGTATGGCCAAGCATGTCATGATATTTGTAGTATTTTTTTTATCTTTGATTCCTTCTTTAGTTAAAATTTTATGGCCATCAGACAATTTTATTTGTTTATCTTTCAACAGGACCTCAAAAATTTGATTTGTCTTATATATGTCAAAAGAATAATTTATCTTGTTTATGTTTTCCACTTTGTCTTTGATTTTGGCATTCTTTAATAAGGGAAAACATATGGAAGGTTAGGCTTTAGTTTGGCCAGATGCATTTCATTCTCATCCTCCATTTCTTTTTCTTTAACATAGGCTACTTTTTCCTTTCTAAATGCAAGTTTCTTCATTTTCCTCTTCTTTTTTTATTTTTGTGATTGTTCAATTTACCTGACTTTCTTGGCCACTTAAGACATATCTATAATATGTTAACTGACAAGCTTTTTGCTAGTCACAGAGTTGAAACCTGGTGTGGCAAATTTTAACCTTTTAGATTCTACTATTTGAGTAAAATAACAATTTCTTGCTTGTTAAAATGCGAATAAGTAATGAATAACACTTTCCATAGGTTACTTTTTTATGTCCAATAAAGTAGTTAGACCAATCCTCATTTCAACTCTGTAAATTGGTTATGAAACAATTTTTCTAATTATGCCCAAGAATGCACAAAATTTGGTAATAATCCTGAATACCAAGCAAAAGTAGTTTTGGTCAGGGATGAAGAAAAACTTAATTTTTAAATATTCATTTACTACAAACTCTTGACATTTTATAGTAAATCTAGCGATATGTTCAACTATCAATTGATTATTTTTGCTAGAAAATATTATAAATTTTGGCAATTTAAAACCTCTAAAGGTTTCTATCTGATTTATTCATTCTGGAAATGTGCCCTTATAACTAGGATACATAGTGTGCCCTCCTAATTAGTTTAACAATTGTTTGATTAGGAATTGGATGTTTTGTTCCTGTATTTATTTAAAATGTTGATTATGATTTGGGTTTATAGGGATTTGTCGTCATGGGAAATGACTACAATATGCTTGATTGGCATTTTGGTACATATAAACATTCTAATGTAACTCTTATATTTGGATGACCTAGCTCCAATTGCCTGACCTTTTGCATTGAACTTAACTTTGACCTTCTCTCCACTACTAAGCATTGGGGTCATCTCCTTCATAAATGTAGCACCCTTCATACTCTTCTCACTATGCTAAGAAGGATCCATATGATTGTTTAAAAGGTAAAAAGAAAAAGAAGGTAATTTCAAAAAAATAGTAACTTAGGGACTATGTCATCATCTATTAATAATTTATGGTTGAATTATAAAATTGTATAATAAGAAAAGTTTGTTCAAAATAAAACTGCTAATTCAGGGGGGGAATAAGTTGAACATGCAATACATATATATATATATATATAACAAAAGAATATAATAAACTTGATAAACTAATATAATAGTGTCTTGAAGAACATGGAAGGTTTATTCAAAGTAACTAACCCTATCATGTTATGATGTCACAAGAATATATAGTGAAAGTATAAACCTTAATTGAAATCATAAGTCCAATTAGTAGCTAACAAATTTTCAACCATTTTTTCTTTTTTCTAGAAGCTAGTTAAAAATAGGACATGACTAGTTAATTATAGCAACAAACCACCTCATACTAGTCAAAAACCCAGCAAAAAATTAAACCCTAACTAAAATCATTTCCAATAAATAAACTAAGAAATGAAAGAGGAAAAAAAAAGCTAAATCCTAAAGTATAAACCACCAGCAAAGTACAAAACTAACAAAATATACAAAACATCGATATAACTTAGCAACAAAGAAAAGAATACAATGTAAAAAGAATGATGTTTCTTACTTCGATCAATAATGAACTTGAAATGCAAAGATCAAAGATAGTGAAAATAATTGAAGACAATGAAGACAAATGTAGCAAGGGTTTGAGAATAGTTTTTCATAAATGTTTCAGACACAGGAAAGCAAATGAGAACCAAGGGAAGAACTTTCAAGTTAAGTAAAGAAATTTAAACTTTAGACATCAGTTAATAAATAGGAACCAATGTCTATTCTCATGCATATACATTGGTTCCTTATAAAAAAATCAACATCTTAACACATATACGTCAATTTTTTACAAAAATCAACATACTAAATTTTAAAATATTACAAAGACATTGTCATCTCTTCATAGTAATATTACTCATGTAACTTTTTATATTATTTTTCTATTTTGTTTATATGCCAGTTTTTTTATAATAACTAACGTATTAAGTTTCAATATATTTACAAGAACAACACCATCTTTTCATAATAATTTTAACCATTGAATTTTTTTAAATAATTTTTCCATTTTGTTTATATGTCAGTTTTTTATGACAACTAACATATTAAGTTTCAATACATTTTCAAAAACACCACCATCTTTTCATAACAATTTTAACCATTGAATTTTTTAAAATTATTTTTTCATTTTGTTTATGTATTATTTCTACACTTTGTAGTAGTGTAAAGATGTTAGTTTATTTAAAAAATTTGCATTGTTTCTATTAAGATTCTTTTAAAAATAATACAAAAACTTGTAGCAAACTACATTTTTATAAAACCCTACTACTAGATACAATTTTTCAAAAAAAACAACCATCAAACTAAAATTTCATACTTTTGGATCAACAAAAATTTTAAATACATTACAAAAAAATGATTCTAACATACTACCAATATATGTATTAATGAAATGGAAAGTTAAACTAGCAACTGAGCAAACCTCACACAAACATCAAAAAGAGCATTGGGATCAGATAGAAGGAACAATGTTGCTAACACTTCTACATAAACTAAGCAATATATATAACATTATTGTTGGTATTTGTAAGGAGTGCTTCCACATTAAAAGATGTCTACAAGATAATACACACATCAAAGGCAATCTATAAGATAACACACATATCAAATGCACCCATCGTCCTTTTGTTTAAAGGATCCATATGCCATATTTAAAGGAAAAAGGAAAAAGAAGTTAATCATTCCCTATAAACAAACTAGGGAACAAAACAGAGAGAAAAAGGAAAAAATAAACTTTAAACCTTTGGAGCAGACTAGAGTAGAATAAGAGACAGGAGGACGCATTGGCCTTTTCAAATGTAAGGAGACTTTAGATATCGGTTAATATGTTAGAACTAATGTATAATATCATATATATATATATGTGTGTGTGTGTGTGTGTGTGTGTGTGTGTGTGTGTGTGTGTGTGTGTGTGTCAGTTTCTAATACAAAATCGACATCTAATCTACACTCCTTCATAGATATGAGTTTTTTTAATTATTTTTGTCTATTTACGTCAGTTCTTAAAAAAATTAATGTCTAATTATGTCTCTTTCATACAAATATAAACATGTTGAATTTATATTCATTTGAAAATTCCATAATTTTGGTAAAATAGAATAAACCAATGATCATTAGAGAATTTTATAATTTTGTAGTCCTAAAAATAGAAAATTAATTGTAATATTGTCATATTAATAAATTAGTTGTACTTAAATAATTTGATTAAGAATTCAATTGATAAATTAATAAAGAAATTATTTGATTATAAGCAAATAAGTCATGAATTATATTATAATAAAGTTCTTTGAAATATAATTAACTAAGAATTTAATTGATAAATTAATAAAAGAATTACAGTTGAGGAGCCATAAATTTCAAAGATAGTTTAAACCAAAATGGTATTAAAAGTATGTCGATTCCTTAACTCAAAATGATGTCAAATGTAATATTAAGTTTAGACATTAGTTGTTCAATAGGAATAGATATTGTAATTTTTCTCATATTTACAAAAACACCACCACGCTTATATATACATCAATTTACCTTTCAAATGACATTTATTTAACGATGTCATTTTTGCATTTGGTAGTAATGATGGAGATGATGAAAGAATAAAGGGATCAAGAGGAGGTAAAATGGAAAGGTGAAGCAAGGAAGAAAGAAGAAGATGGAGCTAAAAGGTAGAAAAAAGAAGAAGAGAATGTGAACTGATGAATCAAAACATCCTATATATGCTTCTAATCATACATGAAGCATAAGAATAGACAGAAAAACAAAAGCATGGACATACATACCTCCGGCCATTGCTTTCTTGTTTCAGGTTGTTTTTGCTTCAATATTCCATACGTTTATCACAATTTCTCTTTCAACTTTGATGGTGTATGAAATAAATGTCAAAAGGCAATGTTAGGACCCCCGGAATCAAGTATATATATATATATATATGAATTTTCTTCCATCAAGAAAATGGTAGCAATTACCACCTTTCAAAAATAGTTGTTGCTTCAATGGTTTTTCCTTTCAAATTGTCAACGGTTGCACCATTCAAATGTCAACCGTTTCAGACAGCAAAATGCTACATTCTCTCAATTGGTGCAAACGTTCATTAGACAACTTGTTAAGAAAGTAAATACATAAATCATAGTGATAAGTCCTCTAAGAATGAGTAATATAAACTATGTATCATGATGTACTTAGTTTCTCAAACACTTAATGCAGTAACAAAACTTAATGAATAAAACCCTATGTTTATTCTTAGTCCAAAATAATATATATTTTCTCAAATAAATTAAAGTGCACATG
>JANHAO010000706.1:0-38198 GCA_026873985.1 Saraca asoca | reverse complement strand
CCAAAAAAAAGTATAATTTAATTGTCAATTTTGGAAATTTGTTAATTAAGTTGGTAATAAAATAAGTATAATTAAGTTGATAGTTTTTGACAACAAAATCTACTTTACAGGAAAAGTTCAATGAACATCCAAACTACAGATGAAGAGTATGAATATGGAAAGAAGAAATTGAAAGAGATGAAGAATAAGGGACATCAGAAGCTTTTTATCTTAATTCGGCTAAAGTCAGTATGATCTCTATGTTTATAGTGATTGTATTTGCTATTGAGTGAATGCTCTCTGTAATGTTTAACAGAGTTACAATACAAGTATTTTCTCACTATGTTGACAGAGCTTTTACATGTAATTTTCCTCCACTTTACAATGAGTCTTCCCCTATTTATAAAGGTAGGAAGGGTTACAAAAGTAATTTAATTTGATAAATCGTAAAACTATCTTTTCCGTCATATCGAGTAATAAATGCTAGGTAATTTACGGTCAGTTTGTTAGTGGCTAATCTATCAATTTTGGGGGTTAATATGTCGATTGGGAGTATGTGCCTTCAGCTGCTGACTAAACCTTATGTTTCGTACCCAATGCTTGAGGTCGCTTGTTTGATAACCTAGATTCATGCTGAGCGATCTGATAGCCATGTAGGTTGGTTTTATTCTTGGGTTTGACCATAATGAGCTTTTTAAAAGATAACTGGGGTGGCTAGCTTTGACTGGTGAATGAGAGCTCATTCTTAATGAAATTTGGCTACTATCTTGGCTTTGTCTTACGTCCTGAGCTCGTGACTGGTGATTTGATACCTCTGCTTAGCGACCTTAGTTTTTGGATGATTTAAGTCTCTTCTAGTAAAACTCGTATCTTGTTAGGCTTTTGCCAACTCATTTTGTAATGCTCCAATAATACCCACAACAATAGTAAAATAAGTGTAATTTAATTGTAAAATTTGAGAATTTGTTAATCAAGTTGGTAACAAAATAAGTGTAATCTAATTGTCAAATTTGAGAATTTATTAATTAAGTTGATAATAAAATAAGTATAATTTAATTGTCACTTTTGTTAATTAAGTGTATCCATTAATAAATAAAATAAATGATCTTTCTCTTTACTTTCAAATTTTTAAATTCCAACTTTAATTTTAATTTCAATTAATCAAATTACATGGAGTGTGGGGGGCAAAGATATAAATGGCAACTTTCCACAATTCAAATATAAGTTCAAAGATGATAGATGTATTTTGTCCCTCAAATTAACTTCTGTCAATAGCTTGACCCAAATATAAAATATAATGATTCAAATTAATTAAGGTCCTGTTAACAAGTGCCCTTATGATATTAGTTAAGAATACTTAAATGACATTAATAACATAAATTTTTAAAAAATTTATGTATTTTTTGCATTCATTCTTAATTTAATATCAAATTTAATAAAAACTTATAAATTTTTTAAAAAAGCACATAAGTTTTTGAAAATTGAATATTCCTGTACCATTAAATATTCTTTTACTGTACCTTTAGACACTAATTTACAAATACCAGTTAAATAGAATTGATTTTTGGCCCAAAAGTGAAGTAACAATTAAAACTAACATTTATTGATAATTTGACTTATGTATATTCATTAAAATATGAGAGAAGTTGTCAACAAGATATAAGTTTACAAGTAGCAACTACTCTTTCTCAATGCCAATATTTTATTTGCAATGCTCCCACCGCCTCCTTAAAACTACAGTATATATACTAAGCCATTGAACACAAAGTAACACACCCGTTTTCAATCAAGCAATACCAAACCCTAGAAGAAAGAAAAATGGCTAACAAGATTTTCATACTTTCAAAACCTTTCATTCTGCTATGGCTAACCAGCACAGTACTCTCACAGTCACAAGCAAAAGCAAAACCTCAGCCATGGTCACCCCTCCAACCACCCAAAGATCTAGCCGGCAATCTCCGCCGCGATCCGCAAGCTGTCTCTTTAGCCTCCACAGATTTCGGCCACATAATTCATGAAAACCCGTCGGCAATTTTTAACCCAACATCCATAAACGATATCTCTGAGTTAATAAGCTTCTCGAATTCTCTTCCCACGCCTTTCACCATATCTGCCAGAGGGCAAGCTCACTCCGTTCATGGCCAGGCCATGACAAGAGATGGGGTTGTGGTGAACATGACAGAGTTAAATAGTTACAGGAATGGGTCTGGGATTGTGGTTTCTGGGAAAACGGCGTTGGGTTATTATGCAGATGTGGGTGGTGAGCAGATTTGGATTGATGTTCTTCATGCAACGCTTGAACGTGGACTTACGCCTCTCTCTTGGACTGATTACTTGTATTTGACGGTTGGTGGTACGCTGTCTAATGCTGGGATCAGTGGACAAAGCTTTAAGTTTGGTCCTCAAATCTCCAATGTTCATGAATTGGATGTTGTTACTGGTAAGAATTCATTAATGGTTCTTATTTTCTCATTCAAACATTTTGATTTTATCATTTTATAGTTATTAAATTTGCATTGACCCCTTAAAAATGAGTTTGTATAAGATTTCTAAAATTTGACTTTTGGCCATTTATGTTGAATTTTTGTGTAGCTCCGCAATTGACAAGGAGAATAAAGGATAAAAAGAGAAAAGGGCAAGTATATTAAAAAAACAATTAAACTAATAATTAAAAAAAAATTCATCTCTAGTTATTTTCTTTTTTTCATCTCTAATTTTTTTTACCCCTAAACAAATAATTAATTTCAAATGCATTTTGTTTCATATTAGATTTGAAGTTAGATTATTGACAAGAATTTGTCAAAACAATTGATAACATATATGTCACTAACAGTTAAACTTGAACAGATTATATATTTTTCAAATCTCAAATTTGGTTTTATCGATGCAAATGCAATTGGATAGGTCGATTAAGCTATAATCAACTTGATTTGTCACGCCATATCTCTACAGAGGATTATAAACTTGGCTGTATTAAGAAAAATAATATCTAAACGGCCTGTTATTTTGAGGGGGAGGTGTTAAGAAGGGGAATATACATATATATATATATATTTATATATTAATTCTCTGTGGCTTTAAACTATGACCAAAACAACAGACATTGTACTTTGGTTTATTCTCCTCTATTTATTATTGTTTATTGTTGGATATTGTTAGGTTATGGTGGGTTCCTTTAAACATTAGACGCACAGAAATGAGAACACATATGATTTTCACGTGACTTGACTATTTATTTATGAATATTGCTTCAAATTATCAATGATTGAACCAAAATATATCACAACAGATTGCGACATAAACTACCACTTAATACTATATCACTACATATGCAACCGGCTTTGTGTGCATATTGAAAAATCTCTTGGCCAGCAATAAGTCAACATATGTTAGCACATTTTCACTTAAATATTTTAATTCCTTTTTCAAAATAAATAATTTAAGTCTATCATTCTTTGATTATTCTTCAACAATAATATAATCAACACTTTTTTATGTCTGAAGTTCAATATATATTGTGACTTTCAAATTTTTAAATGACATTATAATTCATTACCTTAAATTAAAGTCAGTGAAAATTATATCTAACTAGATTTTATGTAAACAGCTATATAATTTGAGCTGAATGGCAGATTGAAAATTGCTTAGGCTTTGCTTAAAAAAAATATAATGATTCTTAATATTATTGAAGGCGTGCACTCCTTAATCATTGACCTACATATATCTTTAGTAATCTCAAAGGGTTTTTCCACAACCATAAATGTGCAACTGAGTTTGAAGAGATTTCTATTTAAAATGCTACCATTTAGTCCAATTATTTAGTGACTAGATAGTGATTAGTCTATGTTTAGTTTTCTTTAGCCATCACATATTAGATGAGAAAGTAAACTGAAAAAATCGTCGAAACATAATTCAATTAATAAAAAGAATCATCAATTTAATTAATTACATTAAAATTATTTGATTTTTTAAATATTGCCTTTAATTTCTTTGATGAGTTTCAGATAATATAGTAAGGTGGTTTTGTATACAGGAAGAGGAGAAGTAGTGACTTGTTCTGCGGAAAACAACTCCGAACTATTTTATGGAGCTCTTGGAGGTTTAGGTCAATTTGGGATTGTAAGCAGAGCAAGAATTGCTCTAGGGCCTGCACCCACAAGGGCAAGTATCAACTACTTTCATTAATTAATTCCATTGACTTGAGGAAAAAAAAAAAAAAACCTTACTAACGAGCTACATGCATGCATCTTATTTTGTTCATAAGTCTTAATCACAAAAAACTAATCCTTAATTTGTATCTTATTTGTGACGAACTGCTTTTATTATTTTATTGCAGGTTAAATGGTTGCGTTTGCTTTACAATGACTTCTCTGCATTTTCCGGAGACCAAGAAGATTTAATCTCATTTGATAAACTGAAGCAAAACAAATCACCTGATTACGTGGAAGGTTTGCTTCTGCTAAATCAGCCACCTCTGGATCTTTCCTTCTATCCAGTATCTGACCAACCAAGAATATCCTCTCTGGTAACCCAATATGGCATTATCTACGTCCTAGAACTTGTCAAATATTACGACAATCATTCTCAGAAAAACGTGGACAAGGTATATGAAATTTATTAATAAAAAAATTCTCTTCTTAAATAATTTGTATATATAGTACAATTATACGTAATTTGCTAGCATATCTTTGTCAGAATTTGAAAAATATGACAGTATTTCTCATTTACTGTTGGTGTAATTATGATAGATATTAGATGAGCAAGAAAAAAAAACTTTATTTGACTATATCTACTAAAGACCAACTCAAATCAACTTGTTCTTGTCTTCAATAGGAAGTTGAACTTTTAATCAGAGGATTGAAGTTTGTCCCTAAGTTTGTGTTCGAGAAAGATGTATCATACGAGGAGTTCTTGAACAGAGTTCATAGTGACGAGCTTGTCCTTAGGTCACAAGGACTTTGGGATCTCCCTCATCCTTGGTTGAACTTTTTTGTCCCAAAATCTCGAATATTAGATTTTGATGAAGGTGTCTTCAAGAGCATTGTTCTCAAGCAAAATATCACTGCAGGAGTTGTCCTAATTTATCCCATGAACCGAAACAAGTAAGATTTTAATTACATCGTTACAACTATGATTTTTAATTGTAATCGGTATGCTGTAACGCTAGCAATTGCGGATAAACATGAAAAAATACAGTTATTTATAACAAAACAATTGTAGTTGCAGAGCGTAATGCAGCAACAATTTAAAATTACAATGATAATACTAGGATGTTACTTAATAGAATTAATTATGTGCTAATAGTGACATTAATCAATAAAATGACAGGTGGAATGATAGGATGTCTGCAGTTACACCGGATGAAGATGTATTCTACGTTGTGGGTCTTCTGCATACAAGTCGTTTTGATCAGTTGGAAGCATTCCAGACCCAAAACCAACAGATATTGCAGTTTTGTGAGGACAATGGTATTAAGATTAAGCAGTATCTTCCCCAAAACAAAACAAGGCAAGAATGGATTCAACACTTTGGTGCCAAATGGAAATTGTTTGAGGAGAGAAAAGCTAAGTTTGATCCCAAAAATATATTATCACCCGGACAAGGGATTTTCAATTAACAAGAACTTTGAGTTCTTTCCCTAAGTAGTACTTTGTAAGCAAATGCATGCCTAAAATGTTTTAAGTATATTTTTAGGATAGAACTATTGGAATATTCCTCAGTATGGGATAAAGATTTTAAGGTGTAAAATGTATGTCAATGGATAATTGTTGCAAATTACCATTTAGATTTTTTATAAAGTGCAAACTATTACACAATGAAAAGCACATATGTAACAAGGAATCAAGAATAATGTTATCATACAATTATGGTTTTAAATTGTGATTACATTTATGCTGTGATGAGTAAATTATAGACAAATACAAGAAAATATGATTATTTTGATATAAAATTAGTAAAAATTACAATTACAATATTGTCTTCAACAGTATTATTATGCGCAATATTTCAATTGCTACCATAATTTAGAACCTTGGATACCAGTGTTGCTTTTCTGTACTTTCTGCACTTTTTACATCAGTTTTTATAAAAATTAATAAAGATTTTAAAAGACAATCTTTTGTTGTTTTATAGCATATTGTTTCTTATATGTTACAATTTTTGTTAAAAAAAAAATCAATTTACAGGAGCATTAGTGCAAATGTATTAATTATTAGATTTGAAATACACCATCTATTTATATGTTGCAAGTGAAATTAGATGTTTTATACATGTCAAACTTTCAACAATTTCTGATAAAGTTTTTAACTTAAGTCGTATTGGATGATTTTTAGAAGATTTTATTTTATTTTTACATTTTAAATTTGATTTTAATTTTTTGTATGTGTAAATTTAATAATTTTTTGATACTTATATTATTAAAAGAAAAATCCTATCCAATCTTAAACGAAAATGATAGGAATCTAGTGTGCGAAAAAAAATGATAAATATTGGAAAATATTGAAAAAAATAAATAAAAGTAAGAAAAGAAGGATGATATTTTAATGATTTATTGTTAAGTGATAGGAATAGATGGGCCATTATAGATTGGAATGACATAATACGTATCTATAAAATTATTCAGAAATTTGCATTTTTCAAAGCCCCCTTATTTCAACTCGTCTTTTTTCAACGATTTTGAGGTGACAAGGCCATTTAAATTTATAATATCTCACTTAATTTGGTATATTATTTTGGATGGCTCCTCCTAATTAAAATTAATACACGTTTGGAAGAAATCATAAAAAAGATAATTTTTTTTTTTGTTATATCATTACTCAACAAAGTAAAGAGAAAATTATATTGACATCCAACGTTTGTGATTCACAAAATTGTATATTTTCAGAAATTTTAACACTCTCAAAAATGTTATTTTTAGAAATATTATATTACCATGTTCGATCCAATATGGAAATGTTATAATTTTAAATTTTAATTAATTTATATATTTTTAAAAATATTATTAAATTATAAAAATATTCTTATTGGAAATTAAGTGATTAATGTAAAAAAGTTGACTAATTAATAATAGAAAGTGATGTGGACAATAGATGATGGGTAATGGGCCACAGTGGTCAACGATAATAAGTGATCGAGGCAGTGGTCAATAGTGGTCGATGGTGATGGACGGTGATTAATAATCGTAGATGGTATTGGATTAAGATGGTAATGGTAGTAAGACATAACAGTGGGTGATAGTGGATGATGATCAATAGTAATAAATGATGGAAAACAATGGTCAATAACAGTAAATGGTGGTGGACGGTGGATAGTATAAGTAATGGAAGACGGTGGTTAATAGCGATGGATAACAATAGACAATGATCAATGATAGCAGATGGTGATGGACAATAATCAATAATCAATATTATTTTTAGAAATATTATATTACCATATTCGGTTCAATATGGAAATGTTATAATTTTAAATTTTAATTAATTTATATATTTTTAAAAATATTATTAAATTATAAAAATGTTCTTATTGGAAATTAAGTGGTTAATGTAAAAAAGTTGACTAATTAATAATGGAAAGTGATGTGGACAATAGTTTAGATGATAGGTAATGGGCCACAGTGGTCAACGATGATAAGTGATCGAGACAGTGGTCAATAGTAGTCGGTAGTGATGGGCGATGATTAATAATCGTAAATAGTATTGGATTAAGATGGTAATGGTAGTAAGACACAACAGTGGGTGATAGTGAATAGTGATCAACAGTGATAATGAATAATGATCAACAGTGATAAATGATGAAGAACGGTGGCCAATAACAGTAAATGGTAGTAGACAGTGGATAGTATGAGTAATGGAAGACGGTGGTTAATAGCGATGAATAACGATAGACAATGGTCAATGATAGTGGATGGTGATGAACAATGATCAATGATAATAGATAGTAATGGACGATGATCAATGACAATAAGTAGTAATGGGTTAAGATAGTAATGATAATAAAACTCTAATGAAATGGTGAACAAAATAATCTTTTATATTATCAAAATATTCTCATATTATGGAAATATAGAATCCCTACCTCTTCTATAGGAATATTTTGAGAGAACATTTAACTAAAAACATTCATAGATAAATTGAACCAAACATAAGAATCTAATTTTCCTTTAAAATATTGATAAGAGTATAAGAAAAATTTCATGTATCAAACATCACATTAAATTTTTTCAAAACTATACAGACTTTTTATTTAATTTTAAAATCTACATACTCCTCTTTTAAAATTTGAAAAGTATTACATTTTCCCACATCTTAATAATTTCAATTATTTACTGTGATGTATTCCATGTAAGATGGGTCAAATGTCATTTTTAATCATCAAATATCAACTTTACGCTGTGTATGTATGTATGTATGAGCACACATACATTATTTTTATTTGTTGCAAGTTATTTTTTTTATGTTTCACATGTCCAAAACATTCTTTCAAGCCATTTATATGTTTACGAGGGAAGACTAGGACTTTTTAAGAAGAAATATAAGTGTCGACAAGTTGCATTCATGAAAAATATCATGTTCTAAAGGGGAAAAAAAAAAGAGAGAATAGACTTCACGAAAATAATAATAATAATAATAATAATAATAATAATAATAATAATAATAATAATAATAATAGAGTCTATTCTTTTTTTTTTTTTGGTCAATCCTTGTATTTCTTCTTCAAAAATCTCAATCCTCCATTAGAACCATTATTTATATTTGAAGACATACAAAAATTATTTGAGAGAATGTTTTGCATCTGTAAAGCACTTGCAACAAATAAATGCAATATATATATATATGTGTGTGTGTGTGTGTGTGTGTGTGTGTGTGTGTGTGTGTGTGATGAAGTTGATATTTGTCCAGCCTTGATAAAATAAATCATAATTTATAACAAAAGTTATTAAATTAAGATAAAATGCAACGATTTTTATTTAAATTTTAAAATTAGATAGAATAATTTTGAAATCTGGAGGTCAATACATTTTTCATTAAAATAAATTATACTTCCAAAGTAGGTCATGAATTTTGGAGGAGATCGGGTGGCAATATGGATCATGGATTCTAAAAGTACAAATCAAGGTAATTTATATTAATCGCAATAATTATAGTACGTAATGGCTTATTTGTCTGCTAATTATAAATTAGTAATTAAATATATGACCGACCAAGAGTGCATCTTTGCTTAAGAATGATGAACACTTGCCATGCGAATTGCAGGTTAGCCAAACCATGGGCGATTGCTTCAAAATGACTTCTCTGCGTTTACCAAAAAACCACATATACATTATATAGTTGATATATCCTTTCAACAAAGGAAACCAAAATCTGCATCCATCTAAAAGGCAGCCGACCAATCCTGATTAGTATGTTTTTAAATTATGATTTTCAGTAAAATATTACATACAACGTTATTATTAGATTAGGTTCTGTAATTTTAATTTTTTTATGATAATTATATTTTTTTATATTCATTTATAATTTTATTAATCATAATATAATTTTAATTATAATTATTTATAATTTTATTTTACAACGTTAATATTTTTTTTATATTTATCCATAATTTTCTTAATTATAACATCACTCAAATTGTGGTCATCATAGCATATCTAGTACTTGGAATTTGCCTGTTATTGATCCACCGAAGAAATTCTTTTAAATAGTTGTTTTTAATTGAAAAAAAAAAAGAAAAAGAAACAGAGTCAAACTTGAAAACCACCTAAGATGCTACTCAACTTACAAGCTTAAGTAAGTTTTTTTTTTTTTCCTTGTGATATCTTAAGTTAGTAGTTGTGGATGTGTAAATTTAGCCTATTATTTTGTCAGAAGATATTCTTTGTAAAAAAAATTTATTTATTTGTATTAAATAAAAAGATTTTATATTATTTATATATTTTATAATTAAAAAAATAGTACATTTATAGTGCTATGATTTAGTAAAATAAAAAAATCTATTTAACATAAAGGATATTTTTTTCATCACATTTCCTATATTGAATAAATAGAATATTTTTTAATATCTTAATATTTTATAATTATAAATATAAATAGATGATATTATTCCTGTGAAAAAATATTTTCCATCAAAACAAACACAACCTTCTATCCAAGTAATTTTCATGCCTGTATATTTCTGTCCACATTCTCCTAAATTCTTCAATAGGTATTTAATATTTATAGATCACAAAATCAAGTCCTGTAATGGTGATTCTACAACTTGCATGAAAACGATGGGATTTGCCATGTAATAAAATTGGAAATTGATTATTGGTTGCATGCCCATATATACTCAAATGCATATAATAATGCAAAGTATAAAAGCAGATTGGTGATCATTTGGAACTTTGTCATCCATATTCTGCCACATGCCTTAACTCCAAAAGATATGCAGCCTAAATCAAATTACTAATGGTTTTGATCTTTCACAACGTTGGGAATACATTTTGAGAGGTTAGATAGTTGTTGATTGCATGCAGACTAATCTACGCCAAACTCCAAACCTAACAAATTCATACATAATTCCATTTGGAAGGACTTATCTGTGAGAATTCAGTTTCACGTGTAATGAAGCCCTATGGAAGAAATAACCAGCTAGCTAGCACATGCATATATATACATGCTTTGAAATCTTCAGCAAAATCCAATATATATGTTTGCCACTTACTTCCTGCTGTCATCCACCACATATCATAGAATGAATTCCTCACCTAATCTGCCATCGAATTTAAACATTTGACCGTAAATTTATAAGAAAAAGTTATTGAATGCAAATTTATTGTTTGCTTGATTTTAATTTCTAAATTTTGATATACAAGATATTAATTAATTAGAAGAAACTATACAAAATCATTTTAACTATTTATGATGTGCACATAATGTTTCAAATTATGAAAAAGTATAAATAACTTGTGTATTTAACCAATTCTGTTATCCTTATGATCACTAGACTTAATGAAATAAGTTATTAATTTCCTAATTACATGATAATTAACAGTATAGAATGTATTTTTATCTTTTAAATCCACTATTTTGGAACTTTGAAACTTTAATCCAATGCATTTTCATCTCCAAAATCCATCATTTATGGATATTGAAGTTTTAACTCTAGAAGTTGAAAAAATCTACCAACACCAATTTATCCTTTAATTGCAATGGAGAAATTGGTGTTAGTAGATTTTTTCAACTTCTAGAGTAATTTCTGTTTTATAGTATTAATTAATTATATAGTAAGTATATAGATTATTTTGTTAAGTTTAGTTGACATAAAAATCAGGTGCACTATTTATAAAGTTTAGATGGATTGCCTCTACATTTCTATACTTCAAGAGTTATCAACCCATTTATATAATTTAACAATCACATTATTAATGGATGGCCAGAAATCATTGCTAGCTAGCTAGTTCACACCATCAAAGCCAATTAGTCTTACCACAATTCAATAAGAGACAAGAAAAGGAAGTAAGCAAAAACATATATGCACTATATGATGATAGATGTTTTGGTGCTTTCCTTGTTAATTATGATGGCATCTGCTTTTTATCTGTCTTCGCTCACCCGTGCATGCGGAATATCATTTCTTTAGAATCTTAAAGAAATCATTGCCACTTAGATTCTCATCCATTTTTTTCTTCTTCATACAATATGGCCCTCCGACAGAATAATTGCTACATATGGGAAATTAGGGCATCACTCATCAATAGAATATTGTCATCTCCTCCACCTCTAACAATCTTAACTTTCAGAAGTTAAATGTGCACATATCATGAAGTGAACAATTATTCAAAACCAAACTTTATAAAAAGAATAAAAAGGATATCTATGTATTTTTATTGAGTATAATCATTCATTTCTTTTTCTTTTTCTCCCTTCAAACAAATTTTTGTAAGTTTTAAAACCATAAAAAGAATAATTAATAAGTGTTGAAATTAGAGAATAGATAAAAATTTAGGATGTATTTAGAATATTTTTCTCCAATGTTATCTTTGGGATTGACACTGAAACTGTAGCGCACGTGGGTTTCATTCTGGGTCACTCTCTGCAATTATAGTCTTTGCTTTGTCCATTGTGCAGCAATGAGCTTCACTTTTTCAGATTTTGAATGCATGTCGAATTGCTAACAAGTTATTTGATTCCAGCGCAACTTCTAAGATCTTACGCTTTATAAAATATATCTTTATCTATAACGTTAAACTACCTTACATGTTTTAAATGCTTTATATATGTTCCTAAAAAGTCTAAGAAAAGGTTATTTAGATTATATATATATATATATATGTGAATTTCATTCTTGATATGAACTAATTCTTAAAAGAATTCAATTGAACTGGTAAAAGAAAATAATATCAATGCAAATTTTGATAAAATCTAGCATTCGGAAATAGAATTCAATTAAATTCCAACGTAGTAAACTCCGAGTTTCTCACATATTTATCCGTTATGGACAAAATTAATATAATCGACATTTTCACTGTACCAACGGCCGATTAAGATTTAAGGTGAAGGTTGAGGAACACAGAACCATTATCTTTATTTTCATTGTTGTTTGAATTTAAAATCTTTACTAAACTACTTAAATCTCTCATCATTACATTGCATTAGTATCTTCACACAATGTTTAAAATGAATAAGGTTTAAATACAATTTTAGTTCTTTTAAAATGTAAATTATGTTATTTTAATTCTTTTAATTTAAAATGCTTAATTTTGATTTTAAAAAATATTTGAATTGATTTAAATTTGATCATTTCTTTAAGCTTTCATCCAATTATTTATGGAAACACTAACATTAAGTCAAGTGAATATTTTATTCACAATAATATGCGTAATCTGATTAGAATATACAGATTGACTATTATATTCTTCCTTTTTCAAATTTATTTTTATCTTATACAAGTAAAAAGATAACATCTCATCATTAATTATTATATATATAAAAATTATAATATGAAAAATATGTCACATTTAATAAAATTGCTTTTCTTAGCTCAATGTCAATTTTCAATCAATAATTAAATAAAATTTTAATAAAAGGCCTAAATAAGCCAAATAAAATATGGGAGGGACTAATTCCATCCTATCTACATTTTTTGAGGATAAAAATTGCTGAGCCAAAGCAAATAGTGTGTTAAATCAATGAGATTCACAAATTGTTATTGCTAAAAAGGAATCCAAGATATCATGCCGATCTGGCCGGCGCACTTCTAATAAGACACACCCTAAACTTCCAGAAGTGTCAGATAGGGTTTGGTATGTGTGGAAGACAACCCACCAACAACAAAGGCATACCCCATGCATTAGTCTTTGTAGCCATTTTCATCATTTCTAAGTTCTACAATCTTGCCTTCAGATATCTTACGCTGTGAGACTTTCACCTTTCATGGGGTCGAGCTTTTCTGATATATAAATGATAAATGAAATCTTAATCAATCGAAAAGTATTTATGCATACTATTATCAGGTGTTAACAATTTCATAAGGGTTGCAAATGTGGTTAAAACTGGTTATCAAGATTTATGCATATGATTATCAGGCTTAATATGCAAAAGATCGAAGATTTGTTTTTTTGGTCTCTCGGAATTGGTAAATTCTCTGATATTGTTTTCTGTGTGCTGGTTATTGCAGCAACTTGAAACTGCATTTCATATTCCAAGGAATTGATGTTGCTAAAAGTCCATGCAAGCAAATATCCATCTCCTTCCTCTTTTTGTCCATTTCTTTGATTCGTACCCAACTTGGAATCCCACAACTACACTGTATCTGTTCTGCTTCCTTATCTCATAGCAACGCCATATGTGGCACTATTCCTACCACAGTTTATATATGTCTAACTACTTAATTAGCAAGATCAACTTCTAATTATTTCGAGGACATTCCATCAATAAAAGATTCAGATTTTGTTGGTCATTCAGCCATCGCTGCATAGTTGCTATATAGCTCATGCAGTCTTAATGAACTGTGCCATGGTCAGTTTGAAGGGATATTTTGTTTCTTGATCTGTAATGTTTGTGACTTTTGTTATCCTCATCAAATCCCTAGGCTATAACTCAAAATCTATACACAGGTTTTAAAATAGAAAGTGCTAACAATAGAATGAGTCGATCTGTTTTTTTGTAAGACACCAATCTCACACAATTATGAGATCTAAACCCTAATTACAAAATTAAGTTAATGTAAACTAATTTTATTATGTGGATAACACCGTATATCGAATTATCCTGAAAACCACCTTCTTTGTTGAAGATTAATTCCATATGATCTAGTATGATAACTGTTGTTAAAGTGCATGTTTCACCTTTTATTACACATACAAGTGAGTAAGTAAGGTTTCATAGTAAAAAAATAACGTGCTATTGTCATGCACAAATCTGTGATGTCCTTTGTAGAAGATTTTGTCGTACAATATTACCAGGATGGTTCAACTTATCTGTCTGTCAGCCCAATATATTGTCCCCAGAAAGAGAGAATTGCCCAAATCTGCATAGAGGTGGGAAATGGTAACACTAATGGCTCTAAACATGCTTTTTCACCTTCAAATTGACAGCGCATCAAATGCAGAATCTTTTGAAAGATATGGTCATTAATGAAACCAGAAGATACAGCTTAGCTTCTTTGTTTTTTGTTTCTGAAAGATGCTTGCTCTCTTTCTTTAGCTTTACCAATAAATTCACACCAACCTATATAGTGTATTTGTCCGCCAATCCCAGGTCTTTTAGAGAAGAATCTTTACTTGTAATGTTTCTGGATTTTATCCTACGGAAATGCATATATGGTATATCTATCTCAGACTACAGTTTTCTGGCATTAACTTCCAATAGAAGAACAGTATATTTTCCATTCTGAGGATTTTTCCAAAATTTATATCGCTGGCTGCAGATTGGGCTGACCATGATATGCTAGAGGACAAGTACCTAGGCTGAAACGAAAACACTGAGCAAAGGACCAAAGGGTCACAAGGAGAACAGGAATTCAAGCACAAAATTACACTCTGGCTAGATCAACAATGTTGCTTTCCGGATACCAGACTAGTGATTCTACGGTAATATGTTGGAGGAGAGAGAGAGTAGATTGATCCAGAGGGAAATTAATAATAGTGTGGGGGAAAACTTTAACATGAGCAAAAAGATTCTTGTTCCATTAAAAGATATATACAAAAATTAATTAAAAAGTTGAGACATGGAGATCCTATAAAAATGAAATCTCTTGTATACAGTGATGATTCAAAATCTGAACATTGGGGCCAGTTTCAATGTGTAAGAAATAAAAAATAAAATTATATTATAAAATTTTAATGATATAATTATAAAATGTGAGAGATAAAAGATTATATATATAAATAAAATTTTAACAATATGTTAAAAAATGTATTCAAATTGATAAA
Organism: Saraca asoca; assembly: GCA_026873985.1. Lineage (NCBI taxonomy): Eukaryota > Viridiplantae > Streptophyta > Magnoliopsida > Fabales > Fabaceae > Saraca > Saraca asoca. The sequence continues at coordinate 22,810 of JANHAO010000706.1, read as the reverse complement.
TCGTATAAACTTATTGTATAAAAATTAAAGATCCATTAATCTAATAATTATGAGTACTATAGTTATTTATAAGTTTTAAAATAATAAAGAACAAGATAACTCATCAATTTATGATTGTCAAAATTTAAAGAAAATAACTTATGAAAAAAATTGGAAGCCCAAGAAAAAATAACATTACATTTAAGTTTAAATTTTACGCAAAATATAAAATGTCATGCTATGTCGTGAAGGGCCAGGTCCTTCCTGGAGCTCCCGAAATCAGCCTCTGCTTGTATATCTTCTTCTTTCTTAAAAAGTAAAATTATTTATTTATTCATGCAGAATACTGAAATCTCTCATAATACTTAATGAGAGTGAGAATATTATTTTCATAATTAATATTTACAATTTGTTATGAGAATTATACTTTGCTAAGTATGTATTTAAAAGAATTTTGAATCAATATACATTCTTATAACTATTGTCAAATTTTTTTATATTTTTATAAACCTTTTCATAAAATTATAACTATTTTTTTTCAAAAAATAAAAAAGATTTAAAATTTTTATAAAGTAATTTTTTAAAATTAGTATAAATTTATATTTTCAAAGAAATTACAAAAGTTGGTACATAAAAATGCAATTTGAAACAAGCTTGTAAAATCTTGAAATATATACCAAAATGTTATTCTTCGTGTAATTATTTAGATAATATAATTAAAGTTAAATTAAGTTTATTTATGTAAAATGAATAAATTAATTAAACTTAAATTGTATATAGTGTGGTGCAAATATGGAAATCAAATGTTTTGAGTTTCCCAATGGAGTAATTGGCTGCCGGCAGTCCCCTCTCGTGGGGGGTGGGACCCAGTTTGATATTTTGCAGTGGTGTGCTCATGAATGGACTGTTTAATTTGAAAGATGGATTGATTGATTGGAAGCTCCACATTCTACCTTTCGTCCTACTGTGTATAATGCCTTTTTTTTTTCTCTTATCATATTCTCACTCCCTTCTCACAACTTTACATATTAACAGGACATGAAAATCTGATTCTCACCGATTTTTTTTTAAAAAAACTGCTAATAAATAATAAAAATAAAAGAATAAATTAAAAATTATTTTTACTACAACTTTGGTGCTTCTTAATTAGCTGGCACATCTTTTGCAACAGGAGGGTGAGACATTACCCTATTCATAAAATTTTATTTAAACAAACATAATGGAAAAAACATATATAAATTTAGTGTATAAAAAGACAGAGATATTTAAAAGATTTATGTTTATTATTATATTATTTTTTTAAAAAAAATCAAATGAAAGCATGTTAGCAATCTAACGCTGATGCTTTTGCTTAAAGTGACACACCAGTAGGGTTAAGAAAGACAGGATGTTAAATCACTACAGTAGGTGGAATTACAGTGTTCAAACTAATTGATGACCACAGTAAGTGTGTGTTCCATTCTGCCATGAAAGAAAGTGTTTTTGCTATACAGTAATGCTTATATTCCCTTTCCTTTCCTTTTGTACCAAAGAGAAGGAAGGAGAGATCTAAACTTTCGTACAAGACATCAACATCATAGAGAGATTGTTAATAATAATCTATTCAGAAATTTTTGTGAAATTTCATTGAATCCAAGAGATAGAAATTCAACTAATCTCTAAATTAAAGAGATTTTTTAGAATGATTGCCTCTTAAGCAAAATATACATATAATATCTTGGTTTAAATTCAAAATATTAAATAAAAAAATTTGAAAGATAACCTCAACTGTTACTATACCTCTAAAAATACTGACATATATCATTATTCTTTATATTATTGTAATTATTTACAGTAATTAATAATTTTTTAAGTAATAGTTTCATTAATTTTATATATATATATAATTTAAGTATTTATTATAGGGTGGGATTTTCAAATCTTAATTAATAAATAACAATTTTTTCTTTTATCGATAAACTTTGATATTTTTATGTTAAAAAAATATGAAAAGAATTTGAATTGATATAAATGTTGAGTGAGTTTTCTTTTATTAATAGAACATGAAATACATTTAAAACAATATGGCAAAGAATTGCACAAAAAACAATCAATGATGACCATTCATCACAAAGGACAAATATTTCTACCTCACAAAACAAACACAATGGCATATATTTTCTTCTTAAACTCTAATTTTTGCTAACCCTGCTCCATTTTCAATTCTCTCCACTTAACCATCCAATTCTGGTGTTTCTTTTGTCCTATTCATCAGCTTCTGTATATTTGTTCTTCAATCTCTTAAAATCCTCTCAAGACTTTTTGGCCCATTGCAGAAGTAAATGTATAGTTCAAAAGCAATTTAATTTCTTTGAAGAATCTCCTATGCTTGTCATTTTCGCTTTCACGATTTTGCTTTGGCACCATTTCCATCATATGATCCAAATTCAACATTTGAAAACCCCATAGTACAGACAACATCAAAGCACGAGATTGGCAAATTGTTAATGGGGCCTCATTTTTTGTTAAACATTTGTAAGCATTTGGAGTTGAAGCTGTTTGATTTTGCTTCTCTATAGGAAGGTGGGGATTACCGACTTCTCACCCCAAATCACTTAATAACATTTAGTGAACCACACTTATCTGTTATCTATGATTTGTCCACATGGATAGGATCCATGTTCATCATGTCTCATCATTTCTCGACAATAACAAAATCTTTTCCTACTTTAAATGAAATAAATTTGAATGCTCTCATTTTATTTTGATTATTTTCGAAAAAAAAAATAGAATAAAAATTTTTAGCATAGAAGGATCGAAAGAATTTTTATATAGAAATTCATATAATAATTTATATTTATATCTCTTCTAAAATAATTTAACTATAAAAGGAGATGACGCAGATCCTATTTTAATTCTGCCCATTAATCTGGCATTTTATTTTATCTCTAAATATGTTTCCCTTTTAATGTTTATTTTTTCATTAAATTCAAATAATAAAAATCATGTTTGTCGTATATTTGAAGAAGGGATCCCTTGGAATTTTTTGTTTGGTTAAGTAAGAAAATTTATATTTTAGAAGAAAAAGAAAAACATAAAAATGAATCTTATAGCTTGTAAAACTAGCCACATGGTTGAAGTTTTTCCGCAAGTATCATCTCTCTTATTATCTTGGATTAGAGTTGATCATTTACTTCAGGAGAAGACATAATACAAAATTTACTGTTTTTAGCAGTCTCCTGTAATGGCCGGTTAAATTAGTTAGAACAACAATTAAAACGTTGGAAATGACTTTAATAAAATGCCAATCAAGGTATAGTCGGAGTCGGATTTGCATTTCTCAATTTTTTTTACTTCACTATTTTTTTTTTCGATTTCAGATAAATAACGTTACAATTTTTTATTTTAAATTTAATAATATTTTTATAAAAATTTATTATTTTAATAATAAAAATTTATATTTATCTTTCCTTTAATTCGAAGCGCATGGTGATCATGATCGAGAGGTTGAGTCTTCTTTTTGCTTCCTCAATTTGACAAAACTCCATGTACAAACGGCTTTATGTTATTGCACCAATCGCAATCAAAATGACAAGGATTTTGTCATGTAGTAGGGTGATATTTCCACGTGTAATCGAAAATTTTGTTTTTCATAAATTTTATCACAATTTAAGATTTTATATATAAGGATTTATAATTTTTCATACAAATAATAAATATGTAAATGAATATAACAAAAATTGCTTCACAAAAATTTTTAAAATTTTATTTTTTTATAAAATTTACAATATTTTATAAAAAAATATAAAGTATTTTTCATAAAAATAAATTATAAGAATAAATGAGAATAAGAATTGACCCATTAACGGTGTATTGATTAGTAGAGTGAGGAAATTGCATGGTTTTTGTTGTTTCTATGAGCCACGTGATGCTGTGGGTTTTGTGGGCTTCACGGAGGGCTTGGGATCCCCATAAAGATCTTCAGTATCTTCCAAATAAAACCGCTCCATCACCAATCCCCCACCACTTCTCTCCCTCCCGTCTTCCTCAACATTGTCTTCCCTGTGTTTAGGTTTTTTTTTTTTAACCCAAATTTGAGATAAAAAGAAAAGTAAAAATTTTAAAAATTTATTAAATAGTATTTGAGCTAAAAAAAATTTATATATTACAATAATAATAAAATTTAATCATCATTTTATTATCTATATATTATTTTTATGAAATTTATATAAACTAAAAATCATACTTTTTATTTTTCAAAACACAAAATTATAAATGGTTTTTTTAATTAAGTAAAAATAAGATATTTATTTTCACATAATGCTACTAACTTTCAATATTATTGGACTGATGAATAATGTAAAAAAAATTTCATTTAAAAATGAATTTATTGTGAATTACTCTCATGTATAAATAGCATATATACTCAGCTTGAGTTTCCCTCCTAACCAAAATCCATAAATGAATTTGTGTTCTCCTAGACAAATAAATAACTCTTTGCTATATAGGACATCCCATGATATATATATATATATATATATATAAAGAGTTTTGAACAGAAGTGAGTTGGTGCATGCCTACAAGTTTATTGCATTGGCTCATAAAAAGTGTCAAAGTTACAATCTCATTCGTTAATGGTGGCAACATATTACATATCTCTTTTGAACTCAATGTGAAACTTTGAACTCTACCAAACATTTCCAACAAGATCGAATTGAATCATGGTCCCAACTAAGACATTAATTAAATAATAATATATGGCGTACATATACAGAACAAAATATGCCAAGACCAACCCTTTTCTAAATTGTTCGTTTGGTTAGGTAGAAGACCTAACTATCACTGTTTGAACATGTGGAAAGTATTGCTCACTTGTGGCCATCAAATTCTAATTCAATTAATTTCCTTGTCTTCAACTTGAGTTGGATGGATCATCTTCCAATATGTTTCATTGGCTCTTTGCACAATAATGAAGCCCATGGCATTTTAAGTCAGTTTTTCTTTATATATTATATATATATGTACCTGCATGAGGCACATGCATTTGTCAAAGATTACAATCTTAATTAGGAAACATTGATAGAATAATGTCATGGTTAATTCCAAAGCGTCATGCATGGTGGAGGGTCTTGCTATCTGATAAACCTTCCTGCCTGTCAGATCTATTGGTCAAAGATTTTTATTTGAAAAAACTTTGTTAATGATTATTGATAGATTTATTTATTTTATAGACTATTTTCATTAATTCAATTGAGAAATATTTAGATGGAAATTATTTACCACATTATTTTTTATAAATAGGAGAGATAGATACAAATAATATCATATAAACATTGTGAGTTTCAATACAAAATTTACAAGATCATATTTATTATAAATGTATCACGTCTATTTCTTTCTATCATCTATCATAAAGAATATCTATCCATGTCTTGTGATGTATACATATTATATGAATAATATTAGCATTTTTCTATGTTGTTAGTCTACTTTTAATTTCCCTATCAAATCTTTGCTTAGGATCTGAGATCAGATACTTGTCTTTGTTTATTTAGGCAGCCCGCAAAAGAACAATTTGCTACAGATATTTAGTCATTAATAACTTGACATTCTTTGACATTCTTTTCCAATAAAACTAATCAATCTATTTTGCTTTCAGTATAAAATCATGAATATTTTTAAATTATAAATCTAATTACTCAATGAGCAACAAGAATTAAAGCCACCCAGAAGCCAGAGGCAAATTATAATATTATCAATCAATTCACTGGATTTTCAGGGTGTGCATGGCATGTCATTGTTTTTATCCTATATTTTTGTAAATGGCATGCCAGGTGCTTGGGATTTATATACTCAAAAACACCATGCAAGCCTTCTTAGACCCACTAGAGAAGTTGGCAACAACAACTTGACAATTGGAATAGTTTAACTAGAAGCCAATTATATAATGATATATAATACTTAATGAATCTCCAAATGCCAATCTAATAATGGGAAGGACTCTAACACCTTTATTTCCTTTAGCTGAGAATGTTTTATCAAATTTGCTACAATATTCCTTTTAATAACAATTAGGTAATATTCAAATTAATTTATATTTATTTTGATCAATTAAAAATAGAGTTTATTCGCTTTAAATATAAAAGATTCATAAATAGATTTTTTTTCCTTAATTTTCATAAAAAGTAATTTTTATATTCATAAAAATTGACCTTACAATATATTTCCGTCTGATCATATATTTTAAATATATGTCTAGATTATTAAACTAACCATTAGGATTAAAAATCTGTGCTATAAAGAGACGTTTTAAGTGCATAAGTGAGAATTCCATTTTCATTGATTGCTTGTAGCCGAAGATGGTTACAAACAAAATCTTGGCCTAAAGAAATTAGATCCGGATTGACGTCTCCCTCAGTTGCCATTGGCATTAGCCTTCCATGAACCAGAAAGGTTTAAGTTGAAAGCAATCGCTTCATCAATGACTTGTCTTTTTATCCCCAAAAGAAAATCTTAAGAGATTCTTTTGATAATTACGTAATTTTGGCTCTTCTCCCTTCTAAATTAGGAAGTACCAATTGGGTATTTTAAAAATTATCTTGTCCTCTTAGAATTGACCGGAAGTTGACTAATTTTGACCATCAGATTACAATCCAACGGTCTTGATTAATTTGCACTTGTCTTTGTCTGGGCCGGCAACAATGGAAGGAATCTGTGGTTTAAATTGCTTGGAAACTCCCTGATTTTCTTGGTGCTCATATGTGGCATCGCAAGGACATTTTTTGTATGGATTTAAATCAGGATATTAGTAGATGGATGATTATTTATTTATTTACTCATAATTGAATTGAATTTTTGCATGCATCATAAATTGATTTATAAATTGTGCATAAATTACGATATTTGATTCATCTATTTAATTAATTATTATTAATTTTATATTATCATTTTTATCATTATTTTTTTTATTATTATACCTTACCATTGCTGTAATTTTACTATTAATATTAGAAATCAATTTTTACTATTAAAAATTTTAAAATTATATTTTAATTTATACATTAAAATTTTAATTTATTTTTTTTATTGAATGACATAAGTAATCTTTTTTTTTTTGTGAGGAATAATTTTTCAAGTGACATTTCATGTTTGATGTTCTAAAATATGTTCTATTAATTTACTTAGTTACATATATTTTACATCTTGGTATTCCATATTCATTTATCATTTCATCAAATCAATCACATATTACAAAAGTTGCCCAACCTATAGACTCCTAGCAACCTATCCTAGTCTATTTGTAAAATAGAATAGACTTAAGTCTAACTTTTAACTCATTTTACAAAATAAGTTATACCATTTTAATTAAAACATAGCTCGTTACCCTACTGGTCCAACCTGCATACTTTTGTAAATAAATACAATAGACTTAGGCTTTAGGCCTAACCTATTTTAGGTAAAGTCTAACTTACTTTAGCTTATTTCCACTTTTATTTATAATTTTATCAAATTTAAAAATATTATCTAAATAATAAATACAATAATTTTAATGAAAAATTTATCATGAAAAATTATGTCGTCTATAAAATGACAAGTTATTTATAATATAATATGAAACATAGGTGAATTTTTAATAACCATTTTGTTAAATACTCATTTTAAGTATTGTATAAAAAATATTAAGATAGATGAATCATTAATAATCCTTTTATTAGAGGATAAACATTCTACTCATTTATTTGGACAGATTCAAAGTTGAGTGAATTAAATAGATTCATGATATCCATTCATTGTGACAACCTTACTCATACACAATAAAAAAAAAATTGATACTTTATTATGTTTCGGAAGTAAAAAAACTTCTTTCATTTTTCTCTGTCTTTTTCTCTTTTTCTCTTATTCTGATATAATAATTTCCCACTTAAAAAGTCTAAGTAGCTAAATGAAAATCGTGAATGATCAATTGAGATTGGTATAAGAGTTGAAATACTTATACTAATTAAAAATTTTTTGTAAATTTTTTATTTCATCATTAATTTACAAGTAATTATCATATTTATATTTTTTATAAAAAAATTGAGAAAATTTAGATATTAAGAAGTAAACAGTTGTATGGTTAAAATTTATTTATATTTAAAAAATATATATTTTTTATCAATTTTAAAATTTATTAATAGGATAATAGTTAATTTCAAAATCATGTAAAATTTTATAAGTATAATTTATCTAATAAATATATTTAATTTAAGATATTATTTTATAAAAAATTAACAACAATATAAATATATTTTTTATTGACAACAATGTGATTCCCACCCACTGAATATATATTATTAATATCCTATAAAAAAGAAAGTAATATTGAGCCATCTATTTGCCCCACATACGATGTCGCTCCGCACTCAAAAGACAGATTCCCCCCTATACAGCCTAGGACCTCTTCTTCATGCAAAGTCCCTCTATAAAAAGGCCTCTACCTTCTTCACCATTCCTTCACCTTCCGCCACCGCCCCACCACCACTGCCACCGTATCCGCCATAACAAATGGCTGATAGTTTCACCTTTCCTACATATTTCATACTAATATTAGTTACCATAAGCCGTTTGATAAACACCGTAGGCAAAACCAAGCTATGGACGACTAAGTTACCACCAAAGCTTGCAGCTCTTGAAATCTCCCATAAACTCCATGACCACCCAGAAGCCATGAAATTGGCTTCAAGCGATTACGGCAACGTCGTTAAAGAATTTCCGGCAGCCGTATTTCAGCCATCTTCGATATACGACATAACGAGCTTAATACGATTCTCGTACAACAGCTCTGTCCCATTCACCATAGCCGCCAGAGGGCAAGGCCACTCCACTCGTGGACAAGCCATGGCCGCTAATGGCGTCGTGGTGGACATGGGAAGCTTGAGAAAACAAAGAATTGGTCCAGGAATTTCTGTCTCCGAGGATCCTTTGATTGGTTACTATGCTGACGTTGGGGGTGAACAGCTTTGGATTGATGTCTCACATGCTACACTTGAACATGGACTTGCACCGGTTTCGTGGACGGACTATTTGTACTTGACTGTCGGTGGCACGCTCTCCAACGGCGGGATAAGCGGCCAGACTTTCCGGTATGGACCTCAGATCAGCAATGTTCATGAAATGGATGTCGTCACTGGTATGAATTTTCTTTCTTCTCCTTTAACATTTTATGAAAACTATCATGAGTTTTTTTTTTTTTTTTTATCTTTTAAAAAAATACAAATTAGTCGTTGTTAATATATATATATTAAAAAAGGCCGATCGTCAACAAATTTGGTAACAGTTAGAAGTATTTTTCAATGGGTCCCATATTTGAATTTAGATTCTTGGAATAATTTGAAGTCTCTATTCACACGGTCATAGGCTACTAGTTTTCACTAAGTTGTATATATGTGTTAAATGGTCCAAGTCTTCATTTGGTCAATTTTTATATTCTTTTTAAGCTTGAAATTAGTAGTAGAAATAGAAGATTTTATTGTTGGTACAGTGTCTGCATGCATGAAAGGACAGATAACATAATATGGTTTTAGTTAAGAGGTTTGGTGGTCAAATTGAATCAGGAAAGGGCGAATTTGTAACTTGCTCCTCACACAAGAACTCTGAGTTGTTTCACGCGGTTCTTGGAGGTTTAGGCCAATTCGGAATCATAGAAAGAGCAAGAATTGCCTTGGAGCCAGCACCAAAAAGGGTATGTCATATACATGGAGCTGCTCTTATGCACTTATATTTATTTTTCACCTTCTACAGTAAATAAAATTCACTTTAAAACTAAGATATAATGTCTCTGACTTTAGTGTTCCCATTATTCAACCATCAAATTTATGTCAACACAACATCAAATGTCATATTCCATCGTGTCTTACAGTTCACACTGTGTTGGTGCATGCTAGCTCTATATATGCCATCCACTAAAAGACGGACAAGGTGTATTTTGAAGAGGAAAACACAATTTGTTTTTGTTTTAAACCACATGAAAATGTCATTCTAAGTTTTATCTAATAACTGTTATTTGTCTTAAATGATTTTGATAGGAAGACATATCTTTCAGGTTGAAAGGCCCAGAACTTGTACTCTGCGCACCGCATTAGTGTGTTTGTCTTGTTGAAGTAAACATTAACCCCCTATGATATGAAAAGACCTCCAAATCCACAAGTCTATGCATTTATCACATATAATCAGTAGTTTAGGGGTAGCTGTTTAGCATTAACTCTATTCCATATATGTTGGCTTTATTCTGATGGGACTCACTGCATGAATCATGTTAACGCATGCATGCATTATTGCATATATATAATATTTATTAGTACAAAGCCCCTAATTAATTATTTTTGTTTGTAGGTTAAGTGGGTCAGATTGCTTTACAATGACTTCTCTTCCTTCAGCAAAGACCAAGAACGATTAATCTCAATCAATGGGAGGAAACAAAATAATGCATTAGATTATCTAGAAGGGATGCTTCTAATGCACCAAGGTCCCCTAAATAATTGGAGGTCTTCCTTTTTCCCTTTATCTGACCATCCTAGAATTATTTCCCAAGTGACTAAACATGGCATCATCTACTGTCTTGAAGCAGCCAAATATTATGATGATCATTCTCAATTCACTGTCGACAAGGTACATACATAGACATTGCTTAGAGTACTTTTATATTCACTTGTATTCGATTAAATTTGGTTTAAATAATCTTTGCTTATTCATTGATATCACATAAGTAGCTTTGTTAAGTGCAAATAAATGTATTAATTTAAAAGTCTATCCTAATTATCAGAATATATTCTTCACAATGATGACTTAATAATAATAAAAAAAAATTCTGCTATAGAATGGCTGTTATTTTTTGTCATGCAATTTCATATATAATATTAAATAAATATAATATTTTCTATGTTTTTTAACAAAACCTACAGATTCTAATTAAGCATGTGTGTATGTATCATTTTCATAATATATGATATTTTATGTTTAATTAGATGATAAAGAAAAAGAAGAAAGTTAATTAATATATTTTTTTTTCTTTCCGTTTGTGTAGGAACTCCAAGTTTTGCTGCAAGGACTTAACTTCATGCCTGGATTTTATTATGAAAAAAATGTTTCTTATGTGAACTTCTTGAATAGAGTTCGAAGTGGGGAGCTAAAGCTTCAATCACAAGGACTTTGGGATGTTCCTCATCCATGGCTAAATCTATTTATTCCAAAATCTAAAATCCTAGATTTCGATTTGGGTGTATTCAAGAACCTTGTTCTTAAACGAAACATCACCACAGGACCTGTCTTGGTTTATCCCATGAACCGAAGCAAGTAAGTCAATTTTTTTTTCTTTTTTTTATATACTATTAAAAAATAATATAGCAATTAATAATCATTTTAAAAGATTAAAAAGTATTAATGTGAAATTATTTTCTTAGCAGATGGGAAGATAAGATGTCTGTGTCTATTCCAGACGAGGATGTTTTCTACACAGTAGGATTTTTGCATTCGAGTGGGTTCGATAATTGGGAAGCCTTTGATATTCAAAACAAAGAGATACTGAAGTTTTGTGGAGAAGCTGGGATTAAGGCCAAGCAGTATCTTCCTCATTACAGCACAGAAGAAGATTGGAAAAATCATTTTGGGACCAAATGGAGGAGATTTCAGGAAAGAAAGTACCACTTTGATCCAAGAATGATTCTATCACCTGGACAAAGGATCTTCAATCACAATTAGTTTGCTAGTAAAAGGGGGTACACAGTGGGACTATCTCAGTTAGCTAGCCAGCTGGACACAGATGCATATGACCTTCGATTAATTAGATATACCTTTCTGCTAAGTTTTGTAACTGTAATTTCAATGTTTTAGTTGTCTTTAATTTTATTAATAATATTTTCTTGTATTTATCTGTAATTTTGTTAATCATAATTTAATTATAAGATTAATTTTAAATTATATTCAATATTTATGGTTAAAACATGATTTTAAATTACAGTTTTAATCATGATTGTGATTAATAAAATCTTGGGTAAGTGTAAAAACCATAAATTTGTTACAAAGTAAAATTCAAAGAAACTGTGGATTGTGAATCACAATTTAAAAACACGTGTTAGAGTGTCATGGAATTGAAGGTAAAATATTATTTGCATATAATTTGTACACACATGTTTCCTCAATCACACAATGACAAATTGACAAATTCTTAACAAGTGAAGTTAGTTGAATCAGATTGTGATATAAATACAATTAAATGAGACTAGATGAATAGAAATAAATGAATGTGTTATTAATTTTAAAGTTTGTATGAGATATACCCTAGCTAGATACGTTAGGTTGACAAAATTATGTGAAAGTAGAAAACGATGTATTCAACATTTTTACATGGTGCCTTCCAGCAGCAATGAGTACAAATTGATAATCCATTAAATATATAATACTTAACATGCAATCAGTAGGGCTTTGTTTTTTCATTTTTATTTTGCCTTCACTTTGCAGAGGGCAAGCCAACAATAATTGAGCAGATCCTAGGTTACCAAGGAATCTTGTCTACCATGAGAGTCCTAGCTGTATGCCATACAATTATTAATCATCAAAGATAGCTAAATTAATATCCTAACGCAAAAATGCCTTCAAATGCTATAATTTTAAAGCTAAAGGTAATCTTGTTGCATTAGATATCAATGTCAATCTATTAATATCAACTACTAGATAGAGTTTTTTTTTTTTTTTTAATCATATAACTTTTCTTGCATGCTTAAAATAGACGTGAGATTCTTGCGCTCTACAATAAAAGGTATAGAATTTATAATAAAATTTAATGTTTTTGTGGAAAGGCTTAACATACGTACCAATGCTTGAAGGTTGGTTTAATATTTTAAACTCAAAATATATAAAATAGTAATATACTCTCTTGTTTTTATTCACCAAATACTATTTATTACATATATGATAGATTATGTGAACTAATTGAACTTATAAATATATACTTATATACACAAAGTTTAGTGTCTGTATTCGTTTTAAATTCTAAATGTGTTGGAATAGTAGTTAGAAAAAAAAAATGTTGGAACATAGGAACTTTTGCTTTTGGGGATTCACACATAGACCCACGAGTGTTTATGTCATCACAAAGCATAAAGCAAGCACTTCTTTCACTAACAAAAGTTGATTTTAAATTTAGCTGTCACTACTTATTGATCTCTTGTTAATGTTGCTTTATTGTTAATGAATAATCTAGGTAAGATTCGATAATATATATGATCCAAACCCACTGGCTTTTGCCCCAAAAAGAGAACACTTTTTCACTTTTTATTGACATTAGATAGATAAAATTGATTAATTAAGTAAAGTTAATGTGCTTTGCGGCCTCAAAAGTGGTTTGTTTAAGAAGTGAATGATTTTTGTGGCACTTAATTCCAGCTTACAGGCCATCAGGAGACCAAAAAAGGGGGCAGCACACATCATTTTTTTTGACTTTGGTGGTGCCCTACACAGTAGAAGCTCTTTACGGAATGTGTCTAATTGTTGTGGAAAATCAAGGACAGGATCTCAACATTCACACACTGTGAATGACAAGAGATTATAAAAGAATACCACATGTTTCATATTAACTCAGCATCTAATCATTACATAGAAGATACCCTAATCTTTTAAACTACTTTTCTACAAATATATGTATATTTACTTTCATCTCCTCCTTTTCCCCCTACCCCGAAAAGATCAAAATCAAAACCAAAACCATTTTGGGCTTATCTCATTGATAGTAATTGCAGGATATCTCTTCCACTAAGAAGTATATTATATAACTTACTTAGAAAATATTGAATGCTACCCTTTGGGACAACTTGTCGTTTTGACTGTTAGAGGCTTGTGTATTTGTTATAAAACGACTCCCCTAATTAACTTGAGAATTTATTTGCATTTGTCACAAGAAAATTTTGAGAAGTCCTCTACTAATACTTAAATTCACAGTTTTAAATTAGAGTATGTATATGCAATATATTACATAGAATTTTAATGTGTTCCTGCTTAAATAATCACAATATTGTTCCGTAATATTGATAATTTTTTGCTTTGTTCAGAATTGTTATTATCATAATGCACAATTGACATTTAGAATCATGTTTGAATCATATACAAATTTGCTGGGCTTTTAAAATTCTCATAGGTGATAATCGATCTTTCCGGGCTTTTTAAATTCTTACTCATATAGGCCCATTTAGAGATTTTTGTAACTCGAAGTTCCAACAAAATTGTTATGGGCTAAGACTGATGCTTATTCAAGATGTTCAAGTAGGTCTGATGTTGAGGCTAAGTGCAATTGATAGCCCAGCCCAATTATTGTACCATCCTCACTCCGATCCTTAGCTAAAAATTACTGCTAACTGCAAATTTTTCCATAGAAGCTATGGCGCTTCCACCAATTCCATTGAATTCTTCTTGTTCTGCCCCTTTCACTTTCCCTTCCATCCCCTGTCCGCATTTTCTTCATCTACAAACCCAAACTCGCTCTTCCTGCAACGCTAAAGTTATCAAATTTAAAGTCTTTTGTTCTAACCAGGCAGTCCAAGTTGACACCCAACATCCTCAACCAGTCAAGGTAACCTTAGAAGAATCAAAGAAGAAGAGGAATGCCAGACCAAGCTTCTTTGATCAAATTCGAGATAAATGGTCTGTCAAATTGAGCTCTGAGAGAGAAAAATTCCCGTGGCAGGAACCAGAAGAAAAGCAAAAAGCAGAACAGCAACCGGAAGAAGAAGAGCCTGCACAGAAATCTTCTGAACCCAATTCTGATTTGAAAGCTTCTACGAGTCATACAAAGAATTTTCGGCTTCGAATTCGTCGTTCTCCTTGGCATCAGGCACTCAAACCCGCCAATTTGAAGCTTGAAAATGGTGAACCACTAATACAATATGATGATGAGTTTATTTCTACGAATGAAGATAATGTTACTGATGCTGTAATTGAAGGAAAGAAGACTGTGGAAGACGTTAGAGCTGATGGAAAAGTTGACAGAAGACTTAATATTCGAAATACAGTTAGTGATATGAAAAGCAAAGAGACGAAAGCAAGTTCAAGGAAAGGATATGGAGCTTCTTTGAATGAAAAGCCAACCAGTGATGGGGGAGGTTATAGCAATTCCAGTACATTTATTGAAGGTAATGCAGGCAATTTGCCTTCTTGGGAAAGAGTAAATGGAGTGGAGGGTCGTGACATTGTTAGGAAAACTAGAAGCAACACGAAGTTGGCAGAGAAGCTTCTTCCTGAACATGTATTGCGGAGGCTTAGAAATGTTTCCTTAAGGATGGTGGAGAGATTTGATGTTGGGAATGCGGGCATCACACAGGAATTGGTGGATTCTATTCATGAGAAATGGAGAAAAGATGAAGTGGTGAAATTGAAATTCGAAGGTCCCCTTAAGGTTAACATGAAAAGGGCTCATGAAACCTTAGAGGTTAGTGTCTTTTGTTACATTTTGATCCTCATTAGCTAGCTTTCAGATACTACATCTTGATTTATTTTGAGGACATTTTACTTGTTGGTTACTTAAGCTTTATTGGACCAAATTGAGAACTTAAATAATGGAGATGCAGCTTGATTTTGTTTTTTGGTGATTGTTTATGACCTGTTTTTCTTTTCATGCATATCTTGCCTATTAGTATCTTATGTATGGTACATAATCACAAATGCCAGAATCTTATTAACAAAATTACCTTTACTTCTAACCAGAGTAAAACTGGTGGCTTAGTGATATGGCGGTCAGGTGGTTCAATAGTGTTATACAGAGGAATGGCCTACAACCTTCCCTGTGTACAATCATATATCAAACTAAACCATGCTGATGTAAATACTGCGCAAGGCTCAATGGATGCTGGGAGTGATGCTCAAGGAATCCCAAAAGAACCAGTTAGAACAACAGATCCATTTATACCAGACTCTAAAAAGTATTTGAAGTATCTGTCTGAAAAAGAACTCAGGGAATTGAGTGATCTCGACCATTTGTTAGATGAGTTGGGGCCACGTTTCAAAGATTGGTCAGGCCGGGAGCCAATACCTGTTGATGCAGACTTATTGCCTGCTGTGGTTCCAGGATATAAAACCCCATTCAGACTTCTTCCTTATGGGGTGAAAGCTTGTTTAAACGAAAAGGAAATGACTCTTTTCAGAAGGCTTGCGAGATCGACATCTCCACACTTTGCCCTTGGTATACGAGAGTGAACTATCAAATTCCATTCATATTGCAAAATGTCTCTTTACAAAATAATAATAAAAATAAAAGAACTTTTTATTTACAAATGTAGGTAGAAACAGAGATCTGCAAGGTCTGGCTAAGGCTATGGTGAAGCTATGGGAAAAAAGTGCCATTGCAAAAATAGCCATCAAACGTGGTGTACTCAATACGCGTAATGAGAGGATGGCAGAAGAACTCAAGGTATTGCCAATACAGAGATGAACTTTTGAGAACAAAACTATTCAATATAATTGTCTTGTAATTTTACCATACCAAAAAAAGTTATATAAAACTGGCAATCGGCTTTTTGAGTCTGATGACGCTTGCATTTTAGGTAGTTGCTTTTAAGTGCTACAATACTGCTAATTTCTTCAGTCTTGTGATGTTGGCTTTTTCTGCATGCAGAATTTGACTGGGGGGACTCTACTTTCTAGAAATAAGGAATATATTGTATTTTACAGGGGCAACGACTTCTTGCCACCCGGAGTCACAGAGGTACTGACCGAGAGGCAGCAACACGCTCTTCAACAACATGATAAGGAAGAGCAAGCACGGCATGTGGCCTCATCTATGACCAGATCAAATGAAAAGAGTTCTCGGGTTCCACTGCTTGCTGGAACCCTTGCAGAAACCAAGGAAGCAACCACTCACTGGGGACACCAACCAACTAGCCAAGAAGTTGAGAAAATGAGGAGAGAATCTACTTTGAATAAACTTGGATCTTTAATCAGAAACCTTGAGAAGAATCTAGTTCATGTAAGTTACAATTAGACCAAGTCAGATATATTACAAATTGTTAGCTTTTAGCCATGTCTGTCTAACTTTTGATGGTTATAGGCAAAGGCAAAAGTCAAGAAGGCTGAGAGGGCTTTGGCAAAATTGCAGAGTGATCTGGAACCAGCTGATCTCCCAACTGATTTGGAAACATTAACTAGTGAAGAGAGATTTTTATTTCGAAAAATTGGTTTGAGTATGAAACCATACTTACTTCTAGGTAAGAATGGTAGTACACTTCTTGGAGCTTTATGAACGGCTGCTTTACTAGACTCAATGGCTTCTATTGAAAATGTCAGAAGCATGATATTTTTGTTTCAGGGAGACGAAGCATTTTTTCCGGTACCATAGAAAACATGCATCTACACTGGAAGTACCGTGAGTTGGTAAAGATAATTGTAAAAGGGAAAAACGCTGCGCAAGTCAAGCATATTGCAATATCTTTGGAAGCCGAGAGTGGTGGTGTGCTAGCGTCTGTGGATAAAACTACCAAAGGTTATGTAATTATTGTTTATCGTGGGAAGAACTATCAGCGGCCACTTGCTCTAAAACCTGAGAATTTGTTGACAAAAAGGCAGGCGTTGGCTAGATCAATTGAACTTCAAAGACGTGAGGTAAGACAGCAATAACTTGTGGTAAACTGAGGTATATACACACACATACACACTTTTCAAACTTATTTTCAATTTTTTTTCAGGCACTGAAACATCATATTATAGACTTGAAGGAGAGAATTGGATTGCTGAAATCTGAGCTAGTATGATTTTCTATTGCTTAATTAACTTTTATTTGATCATGTTATTAAGTTAATTATTTTGATTACTTATCAGCATTTACGTGTTGTTTCTGATTTCAGGAAGACATGAAAAATGGGAAGATACTTGATGTTGACACAACACTGTATTCAGAATTAAGTGGCCCCAATTTGTCTGACGATGACTTGGAAGAGGTGAATTCATGGGTGATTTTGGTGTACAAATATAGAATGCCTGTCATGTCCAAAGTGCAGTTTGCCAATATCTAATATATAAACTAGAAATACTTCCAATAAGTGATATTACATTTTGCTATGTTTTGATCCTTATCAGTTTGTTTCACTGGTTTTCTCTTACCCATTGTTTTCTTGTTGACCCAGAATGAAATTTTGCACAAAGATGATAGTGGAAGTGATGAGAAAAATCAAAGCAAGCTACTTGAATTACAAAGGTGATGCTTTGCATTTGATTTAACCAGAGTTGCAAGACATCAGGGATGCTTCAAATGATCAAGATTATCATGTCCAAGCTGCCGAGTGGTGGAGATGATAGCATGCATACTTGATTCTTTAGGAAGCTTTTTCAAGCTTTAGCGGACATCATTAAACCCTGTTTTCCTTGCGCGCGTGCATCATTAACCACTGTTTTTCAAGCTTTAGGATGCATACTTGATTCTCTAGGAAGCTTTTTCAAGCTTTAGCAGAGATCATTAACCGCTGTTTTCCTTGCGCGCGTGCATCAGTTGTGGGATTAGCGGTTCTGATTACATGTACGTATTGTTGTATGTTCTTTGGCAACCATGATATATTACAAGTGCTTCGGCACATAATCAATTTTTTTACAATTTTTTTTTTTTTAAATTGCAACATTGTGAACTATGTGTATAAAATCTTGTAGTTTGTTCACAAAAATATTTTTTATGATTTCTAATTGTAATAAATATAAAAAAAGTTAAAATTCTATGAATAAACGTTGAAAGTTCAAAACATTTTAGTCTTTCACGAGAAATTTGTAAAGAATATGAATTTGTTATAATAATGGCAAACACATGTATGCATATATTTTATTTTCCAACATCTACGAAGCAAGACCTATATTATAATTTTTGTAATCCTGATTTTCAGACTTATCATCTCTATTCAGTGTTGGTAGGACACATGGCTTGTGTTAATTGCATTGCTGAAAAGAAGCTGAAACTTTCATATCCATTCAGAGCCATTGAAAATTAAAATACAATCACACTAGCCAAGAAAAAAAATGACAATCTGTTGCCACTGAAAATCTTAGTATTTGGCAAATGCCTTCATCATTCCCAGAGAACATGGGGAAGGAAAACACAAACAGAGTCCTAATTTATCATGTGGTAATTGTTTACATTATCACAGTTTTGAGAGTATACTGGAATATGCACCTTGGTATAGTGAAAGGAGGCAAATAAAATTGGCAAGTATTTTTGCTCGCCATTATTCTCTCCCATTCAAAACAAAGTTCAACAACAACAGAGAAAGGACAAATACCTAGACAGCAGTATTCTTGTCCTGCTGCAAGGTTTCTTTTATAAAGTTGACAACAACAGAGGCTAACTCATCTTGATGATCAGTGTATGAATGGTCAGCTCCTTCTATGATGTGTAACTTGTGGTTAGGTATAATCTTGGCAAACTCAAATGCATCTTTGACTGGGATAACTGTGTCAGCAGAACCATGAACTGTGAAGACCCTGTCATACAATATAAAGAAATGCTTTTATTGCTTTTGCTTTATGCATTTTTAACCATTTTACTGTGTAACACAGACTTATGAAATGCAACAGGCAAAATGGTAAAACAAGAAAAAAGGAAGCTATCGGGCAGTCTTTCTTTGCTCACCTGCAATTTTCGTCAATCTGAAGGCATGCTTCATGCATATTTGTATGTAAGCGATCCATCAAACTTTCTTCAGTCACACGGTATTCAAAACTACCTACAAAAGTAGATGTCCTCGAGTGGTCATATACATTAAATGTGTGCATGCATAAGTGATAGCAGTTAAGTCATCTCTTTGAAAGCACTCCCACATTGATTTGAGGCATTCAGACACATGCCGGATTAAATGACAAGTTACCTGACCTATTATTCACATCGATGAAACTGTCCTTCTTGATTCTTTCCATAAAGTCTTTTCCAAGGCGTTCCTCAATGCCTACCTTCAGATCATAGCGACCAGAAAGGTTGACAACTGTTTTAATGTCATGATATTTTGAAGCACAAAGCAGAACCACACCACCTCCTGCATCAAGGTACAGCAACAAAATAACCATCTGCTTAGCATAGGGCATTTTACCATCAGGCCAACTACAATCATTCCTATGAAATACCTAATTTGAGAAATATAACAGAGATCTATAGAGTACTTGTGACTGTAAAATACTAGTTCTTGATAATAATATTGAAATGGAGGATTTTAGCAACTTTAGCAAGGGGAGTAGGGACACCAATCATGTCTTTAAGCGACCAAGACATAATACCAGTTAATATTCTATATTGGATCTTCCTCCCAGCCCACCAAGTCCATTTGCACACCCAAGGCAAAAATGCAAATATTGAATACGTTGCAATATGTTTATAATACTATATTACTGAATATTGCTATCTTGAATCCAAAACAATGTTGACTGGCAATCACTTTGGCAGAACAGTTCTCAGCATATTATCAGATATGGAATGTAACATAACTTGGACGTACAATAACAAAAGTATCAGCAAAATTCAGCACACCTTTACTGTGCCCAACAATTGCACTAACCACACGGTTTGCATTATGAAAGTGTTGAGCTATGGCACGCAGATCTTCAGCTTCTCTCCAGTAGTTGCCATACTGAAATGAACCTTCGCTCTCCCTAGAAGGAAACCAGGCAGGTAAATCAAAATGGAAAAAGAAATAAAAGAGTAACAATCAAGATTAGATGGCAAAATTATTTAGTACACGACATAAACAGAAAAACTACTACCAATTTAGAACCCAATTGAAAGACTAAAATATATTGAATTATGGTCACTCTTGCTGGCCATGTTAGTAACATTTCAAATTAGTTTTCAATATTTTAGATTTAATCTCAAGTTCAACAAATGGCTGAAGAAATTTTCAAGATCAGTAGAGCATGTGTATGCTTCTTCATTTTCTATATTAACTGAAATACTGGTGATCTCCTGTTTCCACAAGAAAAAAAAGTTTGATTCCAAAGGGTTGATTTTTCTCGTATTTGGATTTATCTATGATGGCATTATATAATTTCACCAGATTTCCCAGTAAGATGCAAGGACACATATTTAGAAGATCAAGTACATACATAAAAATATTTCACAATTCATAAGCTGTTATGCAATACTATAAACTCACCCATTTCCAGCAAAGTCAAAGCGGAAAGAACTGATTCCTGCATTTTCCAAACCAGCAGCAAGGTTCACGATGGCATTTGCTTCCTGGAAAACATGATTAACCAACAAGAACAATTGGTTCAAGCTACTGAATGGCAATGGTTGTCATATTCCTTTTCATGGTAAAATAAAACATTTGTAGTAAAAATAAAAATGGCTAAAGAAAAACCTAACTTTTGAGGATCGAAAACCATGGCATAAGATTACAATCTCTGTTGTTCCAGATTCATGTAATACACCCACTAGTTTTTCACCATGCTTGTTGGGTACAATGACTTTCTGCTGCTGGATAGCTGAAATAGTAATTAACAGATCAACTATCAATTTCCTAAAGTTTTCCGAAAATTCACTGTGCTACTCGAATGATAGTGTTTTGAAATACAACATACACATCAGATGTGGAATAATTTAAGCTTCTCATTGATTCGTTCCCAACCAGTATTATTATGCAAAGGAAAACATCACTGTCTTGTCCATCATTAATTTACCACACAAAATAATAGCAACCTGCGAAAAGCACTAAGATGGCCAAAGTACGGATGTTCCTGACAATCTATAGCTGAGTTGATTATTGCATTCTCCAGTGAATATCATCGATTAATCCAAAAAAAGAGCTTTTTGGAGTATTTAAGGTCATGCATTGCGATTAATTGATCAATGTTTTACTTTTGCAAATCAAAAGCAATAACAAACACTCACGGGGGTTTTGTGCAGATTGCGCCATCTTCAAGCTAAAGGTTCGTCTGGGTTTCTGATTAGCTGGGTTGGATATGCGAACCTGCTTAAGAGAAAATTTTGGAAATGAAGACTTAGGAGAAACTGATGAATTTGAGAGTACCAGGCGGAAATTTTGGAAAGGGGTCTCCATTGTTAGAGGTAGAACAATAATAGGAATTACTTACAAGCTTTGCTTGCTGTTGTCTTCTTCCCACTGTAATAGAATCACATTAAACAACAAATCTCTGTTGTCTTAGGACTGCGAGTGATGCTACATACAAATTATCAAAATTTTATATCCAAAACTGATCGATTCAGTTTAATCCTTGCTAATAACTACAAATTTTTTACAAGGCATGGAATTAATCTGAGAAATTCATGATCACACTGGATATTTCTTTGGTAATTTAATTACTAATTTTTTTAAAGAAAACCAGCACTCGGTTAAGTGGCATTCATCCAAGGGAAATCGGCCACTCCGCTGTGTAAGACCGCCCCCCTTCTTTTTATTTTCTTTTATCATTTTTTTTTACAACACAGAATTGGAAGAGAATTCGAATAATCTAATGGGCTAGCTCGTCCGCAAAGAAACATTGTGGTTCATTGTGGGTCGGGAAATCCGCAAGTGCAGTCCGAGTTTCAAAAGTTAGGTCCCCAACTTAGAAAACTGTGCAACAAAAATCTAGATGATGTTTGATTGGGTGGAATAAATAAAAAGAATAAAGGAAGTAGGAATGAAAAGGAGAATGAAAGTCTATTATTTTGTTTGGTATCTCATGGGAATAATTGAGGTAATGTCTACTATTTGGTATGAGAATAAATTAAAACAATGAAAAGACAGTATAAATAGAAATATTAAATTATCCTTAAAAAAATAAATATTAATATAAAATTAATTTATCTTAATATGTTAATAATATTAATATTTAATAATATTATATTAAATATTAATTTTTAATA
>JANHAO010000705.1:0-38253 GCA_026873985.1 Saraca asoca | reverse complement strand
TCTTGGCTTTGGCACGAGTTAGAGGTCCATCCAAAGTGGTCTTTTTGTCTTGTGTTGGGTTTGGGCTTGCTAATTTTACATCAAGGGTACAGGTGTTTAGTCATAAGAGGAGCTTGTGGCAATAACCTATGCAAGCTAGAACTAGAGTGACAGATAGTGCTTTGTTTAACCCGATTAGCCATGGTAGAAGGGACACCATTAAAGTGTCATGTTCAAGTGATTCTTAGAGACACTAAGTGGGTGTCAAGTTCTTGCTCAAGGAGTTGTATTGTTCAAGTAGCAAAGTATGCAACAAAGTATAGTAGATCATTGAAACCACAGAAGATGACTTATAAGCAAGAAATAGGACTAGCAAGCAAGCCATGCTTGTTAGCAAAGTAGAAGACTTGTGCCAAGATAAGACATAAGACTTGTGTTTCTCATATTGGTGGAATGAAACATTGGATGTGGAGCATATCGATACTAGGTGCACCTAAAATGCCTAGTTCACACTTAAGCTACAAAGACAATCATCTCAAGAGCTATTAAGATAGCTCACTTTTCATTGTCAACAAGAAGTTCAGAGAGACAAGCAAAAGAAAGCCGATGAAAAGTTGAAGAAAAACATATCAAAGACTTTCAAGGAGTAGTATCAAATTAAAGTGTTGAAGATAAAACATTGGTGAAGTATAAAGTGAGAAGCAAAAAGGAAGTTGATGGAGGAGCTTGCGGGAAGTAGGCTGAGGATTTTTTCAAAGTTTTGCCAGATTGAGTTGTCAATGAGGACATTGACATTTTTCAAGTGGGCAAGAATGTCATAAATTAGGACTTGTAACCAAATTCAATAGGAAAATGTGCTTAGATTTGAACAAAGCATGGGAAAAAAATTAAGCATAAAGAGAAGATCATGTGGCATAATTTTGAATGAAAATGCACTTGTAAATTATTTTCCTATTTTGATTATGCAATTTTGACCAAGGTAACTTATCCGATGTGAGTAAATAAACACATGATTGTGATTCTTGAATTTTTATCTTCGTGTCAATATATTATGGCACATTAGATTCCTTCTGATATAGAAGAAAAGTCTTTATATCAACTCAGAAAAAATATGTATACTTGTGCTAGAAAGGTTCTGGCTTAGAATGCTTTTTAGAGGGGAGTGTTTAGTGATTTAAGATGGGCATTGGGGCACTAGACTAAAGGTACAAGTGTGTGGCTTAATGCCTCCCCTGCACACTCGGGAGTCTTGTAATGAGGTTTTATATGAATAGAAAAAATAGCCCTTCTTCAAATGAAATATTGTCCCTTGAATTTATTTGCTTTTGGCTGCATTCATCCATATATATTCAAATTGCACGAACATATCTTGTTTGCCAATATGAATGAATTGGTTGCCTATATACTTAAATTGGTTGCTTATGTGATATGTGTTTACTAATTATGATTGCCTTAATGTTATATAAATTGTAGGTGTTACCTATTATTTTTAGAACTAAGATGATCAATGATTGGTTGGTTGACTTATTTTCAAGTGTTAAGTGAGTAAGTTCCAAGTGAATAGATTAAGAGTTGCACGTTTTGACAATCGAATTGTCGGATTGTGACATGTGTCTTTAGGCTTGCCACTCTTGATATTACAAAATAAAAAAAGAAGAATTTGTATCAATTCCTGTAATTTAATTATATACTCAAGTAGCTGAGATTTCTTCTCTCCTTATTTGCATTAGTAACAAAATAAATGATAAATTGAAGTATAATGTTTATTTGTTTATAAAATTATTGGTTCAATTGATTAGATAAATGATTATAAATTAAAACACAATACCCAAATATAAATTTATTTCATCAAATTAATATTTTCTTAAATAGAGGAAATTACTTTAATATATGACGTTATAATAAAACCTATGCATTGCAGGCGCTATAAAGCTAGTAATAATTTCTCGGACGGGTGGCTAGCAGTACATGCTACATTTTTACTTAAAAAACAATAAAAAAAATCAAGGGTTATGCTTTGATACTTGTTTGAAAATGAAAGTTAATATAAAAATTGCAATTTTTTATAAAAAAATCTTACAACTTTTTCACAAAAATTGCAAGTGTAGATGGATTTGTGGTGTGCAACAAGTGCATTCAAAGTTACATAAAAAGATTTTTTCAAAAAAAAAAAACTATTTGTATATAAAAGTTATAATTTTTAATGAAAAAAGTTGCAAAAAATATAAAAATTTTTTCTCAAAACTTGTAAAAGAAACCATTGATAAATTTTTTTTTAAATATATTCAATCATAACTCAAAAATTAATATAAAATCTCCTGTTTCGATTAAATCTTCATTACCCATTAAGCCTTCTAAATGCAAAGGAAATATCGAAAGTAAAAAGTTGATGCTTTTGGATAAATTAATGCCTTTATAAATTCCCATATATGACACCTTTATAAATTCCCATATGTGACATTGACAAAGGATTGTGAGCATAAAGATGGAAATTTGAGATATGAAGAAGCATGGTCTTGAAATTAAATAGATGAGAATGAGATTAATTGGCTGCCACTAAGATTGGAAATACTTCAACTCCATGAAAAATTCTTGTATACTCAAATTATAAAATGTATTTTTACACCACTTAATATAAAGTTCTAATATCAATTTTTATGATTTTTAACATCCTAATATCATGGCCAATTAGTTTATCATATTACATGGCTAAATATTATGAAAATTTGATTAAAAATTATTTACATTATATTATTCATGAAATCAAGAAAAGCTGTGAGTTCTTTGATTCAAAATTGTCATTTTACAATAAAAATTGATCTATCATTTTTACATGAATAAGTTTCTGATTATTATTAATGTATTTGACACAAACTATTTAATGATTATATCAATTGTTTTTTGAGTTTTATGATAAGAACATGAGCTTGATATTTTAGGTTTTTACATAAAAGGTTTTTGTAAAAATTAAAATGATTTATGGATTAAATTATCAAATTGATTCATGTTTTCTATTTTAAAATAAAGAGACAAAACCTATGTATCAATTTGATAAAAAATAGAGAGAATTGGTGTTTTTTGAAAAAAAATTTGGATAAAAAATTGCACCATTTAGTTTCAATCATTTTGACAAAATTCAAATCAATTTTTGTCTGTTTTTGTTCAAATTAACCGATGGGTTAGTCTTAGATTTGCATTAGGATGAAAACCTATAAGACAATTTGAGTGAAATCAGTCGAAATTGGAATCGAGTTCAAATCGGTTCAAAAATGGCTTATATACACCTGATTGCAGCTTCCAGGTGTAGAACATGAAAGTTGGGTGCAACGTGTGCTCGTCCACTTGCAAGCGAGGTGCGTGTGACCTATTCGCCACCCTCCTGACAGCCAACAATGATGGTTTAAACATTGTTCTGCTTTACTCTTTGACTAAAAATTTTTGGATATTTTTCTAAATTTTTTTAAAAATAAAAATATTTATTTATTTTTTGCCCTATTTATTTGATATTATTTGGGCTTGAAATTTTTACGATATAATTTGTAAATGTTAAGCTATTTTATGCAATTTTTCCAATATAATATGATGCTATTTGAGTGTTAAATGAATTTTATATGATTATATGTGTGAAAGTATTATTATGTAAGAATTATTAATTGCTCATACTATGCCATGTAATTTTTATGTAATTGTGTACTTGCCTATTATGGGATCAATTGCATAAAGTTTTGCTAAAAATTTAATTATCTAATCTCGTATATAAGAAAGTGCTATGTTAATAATATTTATTACTTATCAGTATGATATTATTAATTAGTTTGTTAATGATAGTATGAAAGCTAGAGATGAGTATTGTGTTTCTAAGATTCTAAATATTCTATCGTTATTGAGTTTTAGGAATGTGATATTCAATCCTTATATTATATTATGAAATCTTAAACACCCTATCAGTGTTAGATTTTGTATTATGATATTGTTTAGGTAGTGTATAGTTTCTGAGGAAATTTTATAGCATGACAATGTTAAATATATGTTATAGAAATTTATGATTAATTTCATAAATTGTTATTTCCTCAGTCTTGTTACAATTAACTTTTGTGAAAATGCTGAATGGGACTAATTGTAAGGACTAAGTTGATTCGTTGAAATTGTATCTAACAATTATTAACTTGGATTTGGCATTGAGAGAGGAGGAGTCAACAATTCATGATAACTCTATTGTTGTGCAAAGGGCTTTTCATGAAAAGTGAACATACTTGAATAGAGTGTCCTTGATGTTCATGAAGTATATTATGAGTAAAACCATCATACAAGGCATTGCTGACTCTCTAAATGCTAAAGCTTTTTTGGATTTCGTAGCTAAGAAATTTGTGAAGTTTAACAAGGCCGAGAAAGGCCATTATCTCTTTTTCCTATAGAAAACTACTTATGATAGTATTAGTGGAGTTATGAGCACATCATGAAGCTGGTCCATTATAAAAATCATTAGAAGGCCATGAAAATGGACTTGGAAGATAATTATTTGATTTGGTGAGCCTTGAAATTTCTTCTTGCTCAATTGGATGTTATCAAGGCATCATATACATTTAGAAGGGTTAGTGGACTATCAATGAAATGATTTCCATTGTTAGTCAAGCAAAAGATGAATTCAAGAAAGAAAAAGTTCAGAGTGCTCACTTCTTTGTTTCAAATGGATCAAGAGTTGAGTATGGGAATAAGTCAATTCAAAAGGATAACAAAAGAAAATCTAGTTTTGAGATGAAGAAAGCTAATATGAATGTTTATCATAGATGCAAGAAGTCTTTATTCAAAAAGACTTGTTTGTACTATAAGAAGTATGGGCATAAGAAAGTACATTACTTTAAAATCAAGAAATGGATTGAAAGGAAGAAACAAGGTAATCCTTTAGCCCTAGTGTGTTTTCAATATAATATTATAGGTGTCCCATCAAACACTTGGTGGTCAGTCACTAATGCAAATATTCATGTTACAAATTCATTACAGGCACTGAGAAAGAAGAAGAAGCTAAGTGATAGAAAGTTGATAGTCAAAATGAGAAATGGAAATAAAGTGCAAATGGAGTGTATATGAGTAGTAGCTTTAAGTATATCTTCTATTCATGTTTTAGAGTTAGGAGATATAGTTTATGTGCCTTCCATAAGAAAGAATTTGATTTCAATTGTTTCTTTAGATCGACATGGATACAGTTGCCATTTTGGAAATGGAAAAATTAATTTATTTTATATTCATACTTTGGTTGGTTCTGACAATTTGTGTGATGGTCTATAGAAAATTGATTTAGACCTTGCTTTTGCAAATTTTATAAATACTGTGGTTGAAAACAAAAGGGATAGAATTGATAAAAGGTCTTCAATGTTGTGGCATAAGTGTCTAGGTAATATCTCTAGAGAAATGATGAGGAGATTCATAAAAGAAGGGATTCTTCAAGACCTAGACTTCTCTAATTTTGGTATGTGTGTTAATTGCAATAAGAGAAACTCCCTACTAAAGTCAGAAAATGTCACATCCCCACTTCTAGAAAAATGTGATTAGCATGGACTACTGAGGGGTAGCCCATTAACTTGTAATACATAACTCATAATACAATGAAAATTCTTTATTTAAATACTTGGAAATAAATAAAAAATGAATAGCGAATGTGTGTGCACTCTAAATCAAACTATTTCAAAATTAACATATGCAACATAAATATAAAAAAATATGATAATGCTTTGAAAATAAATTGTTTTTGCTTTACATAATTAGGTCAGTTTGGCTGACTACTATTGTTTTTCTTAGTTCTACCCATCATATTGACTTGTCTTTCCTACCTTTAGTAAGTAGGATAGGGTCCTACCTAATTAGGATCCTTCACGTTTTGTGTATTTAGAAGAAAAAAAACATAAGAAGATATAAGTGAGTACAACCAACAATACTCAGTGAAGTAAAAGTTTCCACCCTTTTGGCTATATGATTAGTATAGCACACATATAACTATATATATATATAGATATTTATATTGTAAGAAATCCATTTTGTGTCATCTTTTAATTTGTCCCATAGGATCGTTTCATTTCATGTTTTTCCTTAAATGCACTCAAGCTGACTTTGTCTCATAACCCCATGTTATATGAGAGACAATCATAACCTCTTGTTGTATGGGAGACCTCATGTACATCTCCTAGTGCACATAAGTCCTCCAATGTCTTATGTTAGTCAGCAAACATATCCATCTTTTATATTTTGATATTCTAACTATACCTATCTTACCCTTCCATATCTCATGATAACTATTCAATAATAATTAATTACTTAATTAATCTTTTATGGTTAGACTTCCATACATCTGACCTAATCTCTAAGTTCCAACCCTATGCCAAGATATTAGCTAAACATACCTTTACATTCATATAAATGTACATCTCATAAAACTATATTTATGAGTCCTGAGGCATTTATCTAATTCTTCTAATCTTTCCTCGCATACAAAATATCTTTTTGGCTATTTTTCAAAATAACTTTATATATAAAAAAGAAGCCAGGATAACAGAAAATCACATTCACCTTGATAGGAGAGAAATCTCCTAAATCTAATCTCAAAGTCCTTACCCTAATTTTGACTAGAACTCTTGACTATTGGACAATCCATAACAATCAGAGAGAAATCATAACTAAAGAGAAAAATAAACTAAGGAGAGGATTTTACCTTTTTAGGTCAAAACCCTTACCTCAAGTTCACACCCTTTAAGAGCACAAACCAGAACCCTTTTATAATGAGTAATGCTCTTTGGCTACTTAATTGCAAATGAGGGTTGTGAAAAATGTTGCAAGGGTTGCTCCTTATATAGGTGTGAAAAGGCAATTGGTCAACCAAATTGTGCATGACTGATCGACCTATCAAGTTCATATCACTGATTGATCACTTCCTGGGTCCAATCAATCAGTTGGTCTAGTTCCTAAGGCTCTTCGTGACTCAAAACCTTGGCCCAAGCTATCGTGTAGTCCTATTCTAATATGGGTTTTAAGTTATGAAATTCTATTTCACTATCTTCTACACAAAGTGACTCACTCTAGTTTAAGCCTATATACTGGGGATGTTGCAGAAAAAGGACAGAGAACTAGAAGACAAGATATTCTGAAGTTGATTCATACTAATATTCATGGACCAACTACACCAAGTGTTTTAGGTGGATATAGGCACTTCATCACCTTCATTGATGATTACTCAAGATTTGGCTGGGTGGAACTCCTCACTAAAAAATCCAAATCTTTGAATGCTTTTATGACGTTCAAGATAGTGATTGAACTTAAACTGGAAAAGAAAATTAAGTGTGTCAATTCTCATAGAGGTAACAAATATTATATAGATATCATGAAACTAGTAGAAATCTTAGTCCTTTTGCAAGATATCTTCAAAATTGTGGAATTAAAGCAAGTTAAATATCCTGGAATGCCCAAATAGATTGGTATTGCATAAAGAAGGAATCATGCGATCATAAACATGGTGAGATGCATGTTGATGCATTCCACTTTACTAGATTTTCTATGGGGTGACACTTTAAAGACTACTGCTATATTTTGAATCACGTCAGTAGTAAGTCTGTGCCTAAAAGCCCATATAAGTTATTGTATGGAAAAAAGCCTGGTCTTAGACATTTCAATGTTTAGGGTTGCAAGGCTAAAGTAAAACCGTATAATCTATTTATAAAAAAGTTTGATCCAAAGACTTTTAGTGATTACTTCATTGAACATTGTAGTGGCTCTAGGGATAGTAGATTTTACTATCCACCTTGCATTACTAAGGTCATAGAGTCATATCATGCTATTTATTTTAAGGATTGGATTCCTTTGATAGGTAATAATGAGGAATAATTTTTTATGGTAGTAAGCGATTTACTTATTGGGTTTCTTTGAAACTCACTATGTTTTTGTTTAAAAAATATTTTAGGTAGTAAATTGCCCATGATCGTGTGGATCAATTTAGTTAAGATTGAAGACAAAATTCTTCGAAATATGCTTAGGAAATGGAAGGGTCTCATAGGTGCAGTTATGAATGCGTTTGAGTTGATGCATTATTTTTTTAGCATTACTGTAGTGTCTAGTATTTTATTATTATGTGAGAAGTTTTTGTTGGAAAAATAAATAGGTTGCATAGAGCATGTGACCTAGCAAACATCTGAAAAATAGAGGAAACTTTGCCAATTTTTTTGTCATTTTTTTGGAAAGCATATAAATAAAATTTTTTAAAGTTTTTGAAGCACATGGTTTCTTTTGAATTCCATTAAGATTTTTCTTATTCAGTTATGTCTCATTGAGATTATGTAGTGTCAGGCTTGCAGAAGGGTGTCATCGGATGCTGACCTATATTGGTCATGCTTCCAGGTTAGGGCATGACAAAGTTAGTATCAGAGGATAATCTAGAGTTTAGGTGCATAAGTCTTCCATTACCAAAAATGAGATAGACATACCAAGTTCATATTATTACGTTCAGGACCATAAAGCATGAATGAAAATATGTTGACGCCTATTTTAAGACATGTTGTAAATCCATATAATCTTTGAATTGTTAGTGATAAACACAATTTATACATATTTTATATCCATTTATACTTAGTCTTTTATTATGTTTATGTGCCTAACTAGATACTTCAAATTGGTTTTGTGGTTTGCTCAGTTTTTGTGCTTAATTGAATTTATTCAGTAAATTTACACTATTTCAATTTTTTAGATGTATCTTGAGGTTTGTACTTTAGTTTTAAGTGATTCTTATGTTATTAGAAAGCTAAAAGAAAGACATAAAAATGTCATGCAGAGTCCCAAGCCTATTTTATTCGTTTTGGAGGTTAAATAAAGTCCACAATCTGGAATAAAGTGTTGTCGTATAACCTAGAACTAGTTTCAGTAATTCAATCATAAGTAGAGCTCTATCCATTATTTTAGTGCAAACCTAAGCCCATATAATAGCTAAGATCCATTATCACAACTTTCAAGAAGGCTTAAGGTTTAAACTACACCATTTTGAATTAGTTATAAGGCTGTGAACTTAAGTGCTAAATTTTGTTACTTGGTTGGACTGCTTTAAAAAATTATTTCAATTTTAGGCCCATAGCTTAAGCTAGGAATCAAATTTTTATACAAGATGAAGGCTATTAGACTTTTAAGAGACAAAACTACATTTCATATGAAGGGACCCATATCCAATTAAGCCTTCTTCCAACCCTACGTAATAGCCCAAGTAGAGGCAATGTAGTAAGCTCTATACAAGCTCAGTTGAGCCATAAATGTAATAGTTTTTAGATTCATTTTACATTGTTTCTAATGTAATGAATGGGAGAAGCTCTACTAGGGCATGACTCAGCCCTGATTAGGTTTCTTTTTTCCTTTTTTTTTTCTTTTTTATTTATATATTAATATGTAACAAAACTCACATCTCAATCTAAGGGAAATTTTGCACTAATTCTTTTATTGATTATAAGACTTGCTTCTAATTTCAATTTATTCCCAATTTGATTCTCTTGATTCTCTATTTTAATGCTTATAATTGCTATGGATGATTAGTTAATAGGGCTTATTAATTAATTATTCATTGTGATTTACTGCAAGCTAAATTTTCATAGGCAATTTATTGTTATTTGTGGTTATTTAGTTGTGGATAGCAATAAGGTTTGGATTTGTTGTTTTGGTAAGTCAATTTTCCTAGAGAATCAGGGTAATTAGTTGATTTGCTACTAAAGTAAATTGATTAATTAAACTTGGTGTTTTCAAATCTTAATGCTATTGGTAAATTGATTGAGGTGTTAGGCTTTA
This sequence comes from Saraca asoca, assembly GCA_026873985.1. NCBI lineage: Eukaryota > Viridiplantae > Streptophyta > Magnoliopsida > Fabales > Fabaceae > Saraca > Saraca asoca. The sequence continues at coordinate 28,470 of JANHAO010000705.1, read as the reverse complement.
ACTGATTTGGCAATAAGGGCTAATTGAGTGTTAGGCTTGGTTTACCAATTTAGGAAGTGTTGACGTCAGAATTTGGTTCGTACAGAGAGTTCCAGATTCCGACCAACAGGGAATGAGTTCTATGATCCAATACTGCTTTCAAAGTGTAAGGAGGTAAAAGGGGGAAGGAAGAAGGAGAAGTGTGACACAGTGTTTTTAACGTGGTTTGACTAAATCCGGGCGACACTAGACCCTATGTCCACAACGAAATTTTTATTGATATTTACAAAGATTGTGCATACAAGTTTTCTGGCCTCCTCCTCTATTCTAACAATGCAATCCTATTTATAGAGGAAGGAAAGGTTACATACATTAATTGCAAGCCACAATTATGTTACATCAAGAAATAAATAGAAAAGACAGACAGACTCTTGCAATCCGGCTACTGTAGGCTTCTATCTGCGGGGTAGGCCCCTCTTTATCGGCTATAGACTGGTATTTGTATGTGCCTTCCACTTGGTATCGCCCTACCATGTGAAGTGTCTGCCATCCTGAACTAGGGTTCCTAGCTCAGGGTCACTGTAGCGAGCTCGAGCAGGGTCGTCGATCGCTTTACGAGCTGATCTCATGATGGCCTTGCTGTGCCGCTTTCTAATGGATAGCGAAGCGAGACTTGCTAGGCGTCCTTGGCGAGCCGAGGGACTTGGCCTCTGCTGGGCTCAGATTTGTCTTGTTCTCTTAAGGTTGCTTTTTGCTTATAACATAAGCCTCCCAACTCTTAGTTTGCTTTGCAAACTGGGAGTTGTAAGTCTTTTGAGGCTCTATTCGTGTCTCCAGTTAGAGTCCTTGCTTGACCGAATTATCGTTTCAAATGTCTTTTCACTCTGCTTTTAGGTCATGCTCTCTTCTGTTTATCATTTTTGGCCATTGGCGTGGCATTGTTGCTCGTTTTGGTCCGTCGGATAAAGATCAATTGAATACCTTCTGGATCCTTCAGGGGACCGAACTAGTCTTTTTATAGCCTGAGGGAATTTCCTCTTTCACCTTAGAGAAGTTCGATAAAGGAGACTAATGAGCCCTCTGCATTTTCAACATCTTGGCTTTCGACGAAGCTCATCGAGACATGGATGGCCTATTGCAGAGTGTTGGGAGGCATGGATAGCCTGTTGCACGTGGCTCCACCGCAGGATCCATCTGTGGGCTCCTGAGAGATCTTGTACTGATCTTGGGTTATCTTCCCCTAGTCCCTCTATAGAATTCAACGTTGCTGGCCAGGCCCTTGGTGCCTTTTTAATTTGCTCTGGGTCTAGTTGAGGAAGGATCGTCGATTGGGTCTGAGAAGATCGTAAGAGTGGAATTGTTAGTTTTCCTGTTGGTGGGAGTTCGCCTCCTGATTTAGCCGACTCGTTACTTTCTTTTCGGAATGGTAGTATTAGGCTTATAGGCTTCTTGCCTTTGCTTCTGTATTTCTTCTTCGACTGATGTAATTTTGCCTCTTTGAGGCTTTTTGGTGTAGCTTTTGAAAGTTGTAATGGATGCTTTGTGCACCGCTGTTTGTACATTTCTAATGATTAATGAAATGTTTCTTTGGCCAATCGGTTGCAATTTAGTTCTTTGCCTTTTGTTTGGTTGTTTTCAGCAAGAGAGAGTTAGGTCGCATATGAGCTGCGACTGATGAGAAATCAGGTGTGCAAACTATGATTTTGTAGCTATATGCTAGCCTTGAATGTATGTGTTGCATGGGAACTGGGATGAGTTCATTCTAGCGTCCCTGCTATAGGGCGAGCTGGTCGTCCATTGTTTAATTTGGAAACGCTGTCGAGGTAGGCTCGTAGGCCGTCTCACCCTTGGACAGGTTTTGTTTTTGGCTATATCACAGTAAGCTTATTGCTTAGTGATCGGGGAATTTGCACTCTTGGTCATAGTTCATGAGATGTGGCTTGCTCTGGATGTATCGACGGGGTAAGCCTTGCGCCATCTCACCCCCGGATGAATCCTTGCAATGACGAAGAGAAAACTCACTATTCTTGATAATGCTTTCTCAGCCAATCAGTAACTTACATTGATTCAGCATACAATAGTTGATACAACTTATTGTCATTGATGACAATTGAATGTTATAGAATTAGAATATGGTTCTGATGGAGGGCTCAGGCTCTTAGGTGGTAACTCGCTGAGCTTGTTGAGTGTGCTGCCCTGGCGGCCTTACCACATAATCCTGTAGTCGGCCTATTCTGATGGGATCTTCAATGGCATCTTTCAGTGCCCGATACTCTGAGGTGGTATGTCTAGCCTCATTATGGTAAGCACAGAATCTGCTTGGATCTCTGGACTTGGCAGTGGCTCTCATCAGTCTGGGCCCTCTGAAGTCCTCGTTCTTTTCCATGACAAAAATCTTATCCTGTGTATCGGACAGGATGATGTAGCTTTCAAAGCGACCTGAACTTCTTTGCAGACTGAGGAGTGGGGTCATCGTGGCACTCGTTGCCCCTCTTTTTGCTCATGGTGGGACCACTAGGGTTCGTTCTATGTTTGGGCTCTTCCGTTCCAAAGGTTTCTTCCCATCTTATTTGTTTGGTAGCTCGCTCATACAATTCAACGAGGTCCCGAGCCGAGGACTTGTAGAGGCTTCTGTATAGTTTTCCATCTTTGCGAAGTTCTACTGAGATTGCTGTTAAGATACTTTCTTCTGAAGGATTTTTCACGGAGTTGGCCTCGTGCCTGAATCGAGCTACGTAGTACTTTAACGACTCATTTTTGCGCTAGAAAATCATTACGAGGTGGCAGGGAGGCGCGAGCTGCCTCTTTAGTGCCCGATATTGGTCGACAAACTTTCTTTGGCATTCTTCCCAGCTATTAACGCTGTAAGGTGGGAGGCTTCTGAACCACGCCCAAGATGCTCCTCATAATATGGCCGGAAAGACACGACATTTCATCAGGGGATCAGTTGTCTAGAGGTCCATCTAGATATTGAACGAATCCAGGTGGTCGCTTGGGTCGCTGTTCCCATCATATAATGGGATCACCGGTACTTTGAGCTTCTGTGGGAGAGGTCGCATCTTGATCTCCACAGAAAATAGAGAGCTTTCCTCGTGGCGAGGCTAGTGGCTTTGAGGTTGCGGATGCTCTTCTAGCTGTTTGAGCCTGTGGAGGATTTCCTCCATTGTCTGGTTTTGTGTTCAAGCTGAGGGGTGGAGCTTCCTACTCGTTCCGAGCCCCCCAGTTGTTGACTATCACGATCTTCGTGAGTTTCCCTCTGAGCCTCTTTATGAAGCTACTGGAGCTGTGCCATGATTTCTTCTTATCTCTGCATGCTTTGAGCTTGAACCTGCACCAGCACTTTTATGGTCTCGATCAGCTCTCCTACCATGCGTTCAAGTGCTGGCTAGGATCGAGTGAGCATTTGAGCCTCTTGAGTTTCAGGGGTAGCAGTAGACTGTTGGTGAGTCCCCACAATGGGAGTGTCCGTTAGTTGGAGGGATTGAGTGGTTGATCTCTGAGTGGTTCTCCTTCTCACCATTGTTAGGCTGCAATAGGGACTTCAGAGAGCAGATGGATTCCCACAGACGATGCCAAAAATGTTGACATCAGAATTTGGTTTGTATGGAGAGTCCCATATTCTGGCCAACGGGGAATGAGTTCTGGGATCCAATACTGCTTTCAAAGTGCGAGGAGGCAAAAGGGGGGAGGAAGAAGGAGAAGTGTGACGCAGTGTTTTTAACATGATTCGACTAAATCTGGGTAGCACCGGACCCTACGTCCACGGTGAAATTTTTATTGATATTTACAAAGATTGTGCATACAAGTTTTCTGGCCTCCTCTTCAATTCTAATAATGCAATCCTATTTATAGAGGAAGGAAGGGTTACATACATTAACTACAAGCTACAGTTGTGTTACATCAAGAAATAAATAGAAAAGACAAACAGACTCTTACAATTTGACTGCTGCAGGCTTCTGTTTGCGGGGTAGGCCCCTCTTTGTCGGCTGTGGACTGGTATTTGTATGTGCCTTTCACTTGGTATCGTCCTACTACACGAAGTGTTTGCCATCCTGAGCTGGGGTTCTTAGCTCGAGGTCGCTGTGGAAGGTCACTATAGCAGGGTGGTGAGATCAAGCAAGGTTGTCGATTGCTTTGCAAGCTGATCTCGTGACGGCCTCGTTGTGTCGCTTTCTAATGGAGAGCGAAGCGAGGCTTGCTAGGCGTCCTTGGCAAGCCGAGGGACTTGGCCTCTGCCGAGCTCAGGTTTGTCTTGTTCTCTCAAGGACGCTTTTTGCCTATAATAGGAAGAAATTAACAAGAATTAATTAGGTGTTTAGCTTAATTAGTTTCTTTGCTAAGTGGTCAAAGAGGGAATGAAATAATTGTGTCAAGGATCAGTCATAGAATTGGTTGCGATTGAAGCTTTCTCATTTGATTTTCCTTCCGTTTTTATCTCTATTTGCTTGTACTTAAACTATTTGTTTTAATTCCTATTCTAATTAGATATCTATCCCCCATTTTACACTATAAACATATAGAAATTAATCACCAGTCTTTGTGATTCAACCTAGACTCACCTAGTTATAAGCTTAGGTAGTTTAGCTTTATTATCTTTGTCAGTCTTGACAACTATCAATTAGTAATGTGTATATTTGTTGCTTAAATGAATTTGACTTGGACTCCACCTAGCTATATAGCTTAGGTAGCAACTATGCCATTATGTTGATAGTTGTTTACCCCTCAATTTTGATGGAATCTTAATGTTAGGATTGGTCAAACATATTGCCTCCAAGTCAAATGGAACTAGGTAACAAATCAAATTTTGAATGAGTAGTTTGATTTGATTCTTAAACCCTTCTATGGGTTCAAACAAAATTAGTAAAAAATGGTGTATTTTAATATTGCAAACATAAAATTAGAAATGAATTGTTACATAAAATTGATCTTAGGGGGACTTGAACCTTACATTAGTCATAAAACATCTTCCTTTCTCTTTGTGTCTGGTGATATCAATAGTGTATCATATCATTCATTTCTAATGTTTAACTTATCAAAGTAATTTATTTTGTTCCATTTTTATGAGTTTTCATGTCTAAATTATTATTGTCAGCCCCTATTTTTCTAAATTGAACAAATTTGTATTTTGATGATAATAAATGATTTTGGTTAAGCTGATTTAGTTTAATTTTTAGTGGATCTTTTATGGATGGCCTTGAATTTCTAGGTGAAGACTTAGGTTAGGCTTTCTTAGAATAATTCTGTAAAGGTGTTGGATTATTAGAATTTAGTTCACTTCTATAAAATACCTTTGGAAGGTTTGCCTTAAATTTTGCTCAAAAAGCTTTTGAAATATTTTCACAAAAAACATTCCAATTTGTTCTCGAATGTTTTATCATATTCATCTAATTTGAAATGTTTTTAGATTGGTTTATAAAGTTTAAAATGGATTAAATTGGTTTTGAAATGAATTTGCAAAATTTATTTTTAATTCTCTAAACTTGTGATTCAACTCGAGGGTTTTGAACTAATTTTGCAATCATGATCACTAAAACAAGGCAAGTGTTCTTGCCTTGCGATTCAAATTGGAAGTTTACACTTGTTTTTGTGATTCTGATAGCAAGCATCTCAATGCTAGCCAAAAGTTTGCAACGGTCTATGATTTGAATAAGATTTTGTTCTAGCTTTTTACAATGTGAATTGTTACCTTCTAAACCGATCTTCACGATTCTAATCATGATTCTAATTGCAAGAATATCTGAACTTACTGAATAATTGTAACTTTTGGTGATTCAAATCATATTTTAAATTGCTTTGTTGCAATCCAAATTGAAACTTTCAAAATTTTCACAATTTTAATTGGAAATTTGAAACTTAAATTCACATTCATGATCATAATTCTAATCGCATGGGGAAATTTTTGAAATAACAGTTAGTTTTATTGAGTACCGTGCTCTTTTACTATAAATACCCTTCTCATACATTTTCTTAGTAGCAAATCCCTAATTCTTAAGAGACAAACATTCTCTTTTCTTCTGTGTTTCAACTCTTTATCTAAATTCTTTGATATGAGCTAGATTTGATTGATTCCATATCTATTGAGCTTCAATTTTGTAAATTTGAATTGCAAAGTTTTTGAAATTTTGTCATATCCTTCAAACACATCTAGGTTTTTGTGGTTGAACAATCATGTAAAGGCTTCTCCTTATGGCTATTTAAACTTAGAGAGACTAATATTATAGTATATTCAGGCTTGATTGAGAGTTTGGAAGTGGATGTACACCTTGAAGATTGTTTTTCAATGGGGAACCACTATAAATTCAATGGGGAACCACTATAAATCTTGTGTATGAATCTCTCTATCCCTACTCTCTTTATTTTTTAGCAATTTATATTGTGATATCTATTTTTTTTCTCTTCTTGATGTGTGAGATTTTGCCTTGCTCTATTTTATTATGAAATTTGTTGAGCATTTTGTGTTTCATTGTTTATCTTTTTGCATATAAGTTAGTTTACTTGAAGGAAGTGATTTTCATCTATAAATGTGCTCTTTGAAGCTTTATCTATGTATGATTAAATGAGTTTTTTTTTTTGTACAAATGTTTTAATTTGTTATTTCTTGTGTGCAAACATCTTCATCAAACTATCTTAGGTTTGTTTGAATTAAAACCATCCTATAGATTTTCAAAGAGAATACTAAAAATTGTGAAAGATTTCAAAACATCCAATTCACCCCCTCTTAAATGTGGGTTGCCTTATCCTACATAAATTACTAATCAACTAGATAATTTGAGTACAAATAGGTTATTCAAGTTTGTCTTATAATAGAATGTCTAATGTTTTAAGTTTTAATAACTAATGTTATGGTTTATTAATAACAATGTGTTTAAAGTAGTACTTTACTGTATAAGTTATATGAGTTAGGTATAGTTTCAGTGATGACTGTTAGTGTTTATATGATTTGACTAATTATGCATTTTAAATATGAATTAGTTATTCTAGAGTACTTTTTGATAAAGTATCTAAATTTTCAATTTCATTACATGACGTCAAGGTTTTGCTAAAGATAACATTTCAGGTATTTTATTAGTACCTTAATTATTTAACATAATGTTGTTATATAAGAAAATCGGTTCGTCCTGGATGGACACACAAGAAGCCCAAGAGTGACAAAAGGATCGGTGGGAAGAATTGTCCGAATCACTACGCCTTCAATCTAAGTCACAAGTGCGACCCCTCGGCTTGAACTCATGCTCGACAGACTAAGTTCGACATCTCCTTCTGATGATGTGCACGACCTCGGATTGTGCGATTCTATCAGCAAGGTGCGACTAGCGACATGGGGCTTGCCAGACAGAAGACCAAGTCATATCCTACCTCAATGAACAAGTGGGGCCCGCCTGTAGAAGACAATCAGTAGTAGCCGAAAAAGGAGATTTAGTCTGTATATTAATATATTAAATGTTGATGTAACATATTTACTGCACATATAATTACTATTATAACCTCATTTTCTCTATAAATATGAAGAGGGAGCCTTCTGTGAAAGGAAAGATGATCTATGCTGAAACCCTGTTAAAATAGAGACTGAATATTGTAACTTTGTAGAAACACCAACACAATAACACGCTACTGTGGATGTAGGGTCGGTGATACTCGAATTTGGCCCAACCACGTTAAAATCTCACGTCTTTCTATTACTTTTCCCTTCATCTTTGTTTATTTTGCTATTTTGTCGTACTTGAACCGGACAAAGGTCAAAGATCCCATAAGAATCCCCCGTTGGCCGAAATTTGGATCATTACCAAAATTTGATGTCAACAAATGTATAGTTTTCATAATAATTATTTTGGTAGCAAATGAATTCTTATTGGTTGTTGTTCTAAACATTGATGTATTTTTATTTCAATTACTAATTCAATACTTGCTTGATCTAAGATTAATTGTAGAATCGTTACTGTTAGTAAACATTTTGAGTTTTGATAAAGTAGATTTTATTTAATAAAAGCATAGTTGAAGAAAAGTATTAATTTTGTCCTTATGATTGTTTAATATGTGTGATTGATGCACCAGCTTTAGTAACACAAACTATTTTTTTTAATCTATATAATGTTATTGAAGTAATTTCAAAATTTATATATGCATATTTAGTATCATACTAATTTACTTAAAGTGTAAGGTCCCATTACTTTGAATGATCGAGCAGGCACCATTGAATCATCCCAATGCTAGCTTAAGCCCAAATTAAGCCAGAATAACTCCATTAAAAGTGTATCACAATTTTGTTGTTGTTGTCGTTATCTTGTGACATTCCAAATTAAATATGAAATGATGTCGATTTGTAAATGACCCTTTTTTTTTTTAATAATGAATGCCCAACCACCCAATACTAGTTCATGGAGTATGTTTTGTGAACCCCCTTTATTGTCAGGAATATTAGGTTTATTGAGATTTTCTATAATTTTGATTTCATGTAACATAGTATATTTAAGATCAACTACCAGGTAAAGTTGTAAAAAGAAACTCTTAGTAATCAATATATGGATCTCTTAGCCTTTGGGCAATTTTAGGGATGTCAAGTAGTTGAATAAGGCTATGATTGAATGTAAATTTTGTTAGCCTAGGTTATCCTAGCTACACCTTTTCTTCAGTTTTGATAATTGAAAAACAATTTTGCTGAAAAACACCTTGGTCATTATTATGTGCTGACTTTATCTTTGAGTGTTTATCTTTTTTACAAGATTCAAAGTTGATTAAAGTTTGATCAAAAGATCTACTTTAGTATTAAGTTTTTATTTTATTTCTTAGGATATTTTGTAATAGAAATCGTTTTCAAATTGCTCAATTACTTTTTTTAATAACTTATAATGAAGTAAAATAAATCATTTAAAATGTGTTTTCAAATAAAAATTTTCAAACAGATTTTTCACATACTTCTTCACAAGTTAAACTTTTATAAAAATCATGTTTCATTGTAAAAATTGATTCAAGAATCAATTAATTACTAGAAAACTTGTGAAATGAACATGAATTGATTCGTCAATCAATTCATGAAGAAAAATTTTCTTACCGAAGGTTTGGAACTTTTTTGCATCAATTCATCAATTGATTCAATAATAAATTTTCACATGATCTGAATCAATTCATAAATTAATTAGTCAGTTAGAAGTTTATTATAATTGTCACAAATCAATTCAAGGACCAAAAGTTAGTTATTTTCTAACTCAACTATAAATAGACTAAACCCTATTTTCAAAACATAACTTTTCATAACTCAGTGCGACAAAAAGAAAGGAAAACACAGAGCTTACACCTGACTTTCTTACCGCACCTCAATTGAATGATTTTATCAAATCTTGAGCAATCTGAAAGTGATTTCTGCATAGCTAATTGAGATATACATCTCAATTTGACTATATTATATTTCCAAACTCAATCTTTGTTATTCTTTAAGATTTCTAGGGTTAGAAATCTAGATACAAAGGAAAAGATTAATTTTCCCTTTGCAACCTTCTAGAATTGTGAGGTTGATTGCAATTTGTAGGAAGTGCATTGAATTCTTGGTATATCTTTTTAGCTATGAGGTTGATCATAGTTAGGTTAGATTTAGAATTTTTATATCTTAGGTATTACAAGAGCCTGTTAATTTCTTGTTGTAAAACTAGTCAATAGGAGCCCTGTTAAATTCCAATGCTTAGTTAATAAGCGATCATACGGTTGAGTATTGATCCAACAGAGTAGACTTGAATTACGATTTTAATTCAAGTTGAACCACTTTAAAAATCTATGTCTCAATTCTTTATATTTTGCATTTATTTTTTGCAATGTCACTTATTACATAATTCTATAATTTTGAATTTTTGCTACATTGAATAATATAATTATGTTTATTACATCAATTCTGTTATATTCATTAATTCTGGTTCTACAATTAATGCTATAATATGTTCTTCTGTTAATTTATTTAATTGATTAATTAATTGTTAACTACACAATTTAATTCAAGAAAGACTTTTGATGTGCATATAAATTAAAGTTAACAATTACATTCAAATTAGACTTAGCTAATTAAACTCATTTAGTTTTATAAAGAGTATAAAATTCCCAAATGGAATAAGGGAAAGATATTAGTTGATTAGATATATCACTCTCAAGGGACCAATAGTTGGTATCAAAGCTTTGGCTTTTGATACTCTTTTAGTTTAGAGAAAACATGGATTCTAGCTTTATCTTCTTGCCAGAATGCCCTCCTATGCATAAACCCCTAGGATTGGTGAACACTACACATACTGAAAATAGAAAATTAGGGATTTCATAGAGGCTATAGACATAGGCATGTAAGATTTAGTTAAAGAAGGTTATGAACCACCTATGACACTACTAAATGGAATTCCACAGCATAAAACTAAAGATGAGAGAAAAAGACATTTACTAGCATCAAAAGTAAAATGGATAATCTCTAACTCTTTATCACCCAATGAGTATGAAAATATCTCTAATTATGTTACTACTAAAGAGACTTGGGATACCTTAGAAATTGCACACATAGACACTACACAAGTAAAGGCATCTAAGGTGCATGTTCTAGTATCTCAGTATGAAATATTTAAAATGGAGGAAGGTGAGTCAATAAAAAATTTGATTCAAAGGTTTACTGTAATCACTAATCATCAAATGTTGCTTGGTAGACAGTTTGATAATGCTGACCTGGTTCATAAGATTTTAAGATCATTAACTGAAAAGTGGCAGCCCAAAGTGACAGCAATCAAAGAATCATTGAAGATGGGCATCCCAACTATCTAGGAACTTTTTGGAAATCTGGAAGAACATGAGTTGGAACTTAAAAGATACAAGAAAAATAGAGATGATAAAAAGAAAAAGACACTAGCCTTGAAAGCTACAAATTCACTTGATTTAGATGAGGATCAATCAAAAAATGATGAAGTTGTAGATGAAAAGGGGGGAAATAGCATTGATCAATAAAAAGTTGTGGAGAATTTTGAAAGAAAAGAGGAATAGAGAGAAAAAGAAAGTTGCTGTTTCATTACCAAAAAGAAAGCAGAACAAGGGTGAACAAGGGAGTATATCAAATACAATACCAATCTACTTTGAGTGTAAAAAGCCTAGACGCATAAAGCCAGACTGTCCAGTGTGCTTCAAGAAACAACTTGAGAATGAAAGAAAAAAGAGAAAACAAGCATCAAGAAAATGGAATTTAGCCTTTTGATGGAGATGCTGATTCAACAAAAGATGAGGTAACTGATGAAAAAACATATCTTTGTCTTATGGCTAGAGTTGATGAAGATGTTGAGGTATTTCAGTATCCATCCTTTTCTCATGGTACATATCTTATTGATTCTGATAATGAATTTGAAAATGATTCTGATGCTGATGATTTGTATGTTAAGATATATGATTTGTTGGTCAAAACTAGGAAAGACCTAAGCAAGCTAAAAGTGAAAAAGAAGATTTGCTGAAAAAACTAAAGTAATCTAAACAAGAAAATAATGATTTAAATGTTTTAGTTAAGAAATTAAATGATAGAAAGGCATGTGATCAATGTGAGTCATACAAATTTGAAATAGCTATTTTGACAAAATCACCACAAAGATTTATTAATAGCAATAGAAGATTTAATGATATGCTAGAAAGTCAATAACAATTTTAGAGTAGATTTGGATTAGGTTATGTGAAATCTAAATTCAAAAGGAATTCTGCATACATTACTTGTTATTACTATAACTATGAAGGACATCATATCAAGCACTATCCATACAAGAATGGTACATACATTTCGAAACCAAGCTTTATTGCTGATTTTACTAACAAGCTTGGACCCAAGTCCAAATAGGTACCACAAAAGCACAAATAAGTTTTCTGTTTTGCAGATTTGAAGATAAAATGCTAAAAGGTATAGTGAAGTTGTCTTATCACAAACTGTTATGTTGGTAATATTTTGGATATTGGATCATATGAAGAATTGAAATTTTTAGAAGAAATTTTTATATTTGAGATTATATCCTTCACTGCAATTACTAACTTAGGCATCAGAGATATTCATAGGTTTGTTTTGCAGGTATTTGAAGTGAAGATTGAGTTTCTAAGTAGTGAGTAGAGTGTCTAGGTAGTGAGTAGAGTGTTATTGGTAAAAACATTACTTTTAAACAATTATAAAACAAAACTGCATGAAAAACTATTTTTAGAATTGCTTGAATCGATTACCAAATTGATTAGAATTTTCCCAGTTTTTTTAAGAGTTTCTGAATCGATTCACATTGAAAATTTTTTAACAATCAATTCAAGAATCGATTCACAAAATTTGTGACCTTTTGGGAACTCTAAAATTTTCTAAAAACCTTTTGTCTACCTCTCTGAATCGATTCGACAATCAATTCAATCTTTAATATAATCGATTCCCGAATCAATTCTTAACAATTTTGATACATAATTTCATAGCATAATCGATTCCATAATCAATTCAAAGTTCTAAAACATACACCTGAATTGATTCACAACACGTTAAAACATAATATGAAATAATTACCAAATTGATTCACAACTTAATTTTTATATATATCAAATCGATTTTAACTTCATTTAACAATTACTCTATTCAAAACCACCAAAAAATCTCTTATATTTTACTCAAATTTCTCACCCTAATCTCAAATCTAAACCATTTTTACTTAAATTTCTTCTATAGAATTGCTAGAAACACTAAATCTATCAATTCTTATTGATCAATTTCTTCAAAATCTCCCAAAATCACTCGATCCCAATTTCACACCTACAAAACCCTAACTGAAGAAAATGTTAAAATGCATCAAGCTTGCTATCTCAAAGAAAAAGGACAAGGAGACAAGCAAATCCACAACTCAAGTAGTAGAAGAAACACATTTCCAATTTCCTACAACTATCAAATAGGAAAACTGAGCCCTTTAAGTGCTTTAGTGAGAAATTATTAGAAATTACTCATTTGCCTTCTCTATTAGCCGAATACAAGCTAGATAAATTTTTGACACATAAGACCACAACCTATCCTAGATTATTCAAAATGTTCTATGCAAACTTAGCACTTGTTGATGATAAGTTATCATGCTATATCATGCATAAACAAATTGTTGTTGATACTAAATTGTTGGCAAATATTTTTTATATGGATGCATTAGCTCCTAAGCTTAGTGCAGGATTCTTTCTTGACTATAGTAAGGAATTTACCATTAAAGAGTTATTTCCTTATTGCACCCCCAAGGTTGGAAGTGGAAAATTATTGATTATTGGCCTATCCCCTAAGGACAGGATCTTACATTACGCTATTAATAAGCTGTTGCTTCTAAGGATAACTAATTTTACTCAAATAGTGGAGGATAAATTGCTTTTGATGTGGATTATCAAAAACCAATTTGATTTTAATATGCCATATTTTATATTGAAATATTTGGGAGATTGTTCAAAATGCTCAGATATTGGCTTCCTCTCATTTGGTATGATTTTCACCCCCATTTTGAAGAAAATCAATTTTATCCAATAAATACATCTACCATGATAACTACTACACATCTACATAAGATGCAACTAGAATAGGATGATAGGGGAAATTGGAAAAGGAAAAGGGTACAAGTTCCCCAAATCACTGAAGGAACATCAAGTTTAGGGGGAGCAGGGTTGTCTAGTGAGTTAGAAAATAGATTAGTTGAAGAAATGAGAAAACTGCACACTCACTTACTCGATTGTCTTAACACATATCAGTCATTTTTTGAGTTTTTAGAGGATCGCATGGGAAATGTAGAGAAAGAAGTCTTACACTTCAAACCACAATAAATGAGTGGCTCAATACTTCAAAGCCTCAATTGTATGAAATATCACAATAGATGCACCAATGGGATGAAGAAGTTAAACTTCAAGCAGAGCTTCAAGCTGAACCTAAACAAGATTCGTCTACTTAATATGCTATTGATCATGTCTTGTATCCCTTAGCCTCTTTCCCATTTTCACTATATCTATTCTTATGTTGATTTTTTGGATTATTCTATGATTTTCTAGATCATCTTGTTATTTTTTTGGATTATTATTTTGGATACTTTGTTATTTTGATCATTGTATTTGATACTAAATATTTTGATGAGTATGTATATATTTTGTCATTTGCATATTCTAGATTTTACTTTAACCCATGTATGAATTTTGATTTAGTATTTTGGATTATGATTTTTTCATTTATTATGTATCAAGTATACCTTCAAAAGTTATGATTTTTTATTAGGAAAAAGAGTAAGTAAAATGAAACTTCAGATATTAGTCTAGATTTTTTGAAGATCTAATTTTTTTTCTCTTTCTATTGAGCACCAATTATTTTTTTTTATGTGCCAAAAGGGGGAGAAAAGATTAGATTTTCTAAATGGAGAAATGAGATGAAATAAGATTTTCAAAACCAAATATCTCTTTTGGGAAAAAGATAAAATGTTAAAAAAAAAAAGGGAGATTGATATTTTTTTTCGATGAAGAAAAGATGAGTTTTTCTCATCTAACATTGATTCTTTTTTAGTAACTTTGAATATCATCTAAATTGTTTGTCAACATAAAAAAAGTGGAGATTGTTAGCCTAGGTTATCATAGCTACACATTTTCTTCAGTTTTGATGATTGAAAAATAATTTTGCTAAAAAATAATTTTAGAAAAACACCTTGGTCATTATTATGAGCTGACTTTATTTTTTAGTGTTTATTTGTTTTTATAGGATTCAAAGTTGATTAAAGTTTCATCAAAAGATCAACTTTAGTATTAAGTTTTTACTTTATTTCTTAGGATCTTTTGTAATAGAAATCTTTTTCAAATTACTTAGTTATTTTTTAATAACTTACAATGAGATAAAATAAATCATTTAAAATGTGTTTTCAAACAAAATTTTCACATATTCCTTCACAAGTTAAACTTTCATAAAAATCATTTTTCACTATGAGAATTGATTCAAGAATCAATTCATTATAGGAAAACTTGTGAAATAAACACGAATTGATTCATAAAGAAAATTTTTCTTACCGAAAGGGTGGAATTTTTTTGCATCAATTCAGTAATAAATTTTCATATGATCTGAATTCATAAATCAATTAGTTAATTAGAAGTTTGATATAATTGTCACAAATTAATTCGCAAATCGATTCAAGGACTGAAAGTCAGTTATTTTCTAACTCAACTATAAATAGACCAAACCCTATTTTTAAAACATAACTTTTTATAACTCAGTGCAACAAAAAGAGAGGAAAATGCAAAGCTTACACTTGACTTTCTCACCTCACCTAAATTGAATGATTTTATTAAATCTTGAGCAATCTGAAACCGATTTTTGCATAGCTAATTGAGATATACATCTCAATTTGATTGTATTGTATTTCTAAACTCAATCTTTGTTATTCTTTAAGATTTCCAAGGTTAGAAATTTGGATACAAAGGAAAAAGTTGATTTTCCCTTTGCATCCTTCTAGAATTGTGAGGTTGATTGTAATTTGTAGAAGGTGCATTAAATTCTTGGTATATCTTATTAGCTATGAGATTGATCTTAGTTAGGTTAGATTTAGAATTTTTGTATCTTAAGTATTTAAGAGCCTGTTAATTTCTTATTATAAAACTTGTCAATAGGAGCCCTGTTAAATTCCTATATTAAAAGCAATCATATGGTTCAATATTGATCCAGTAGAGTAGACTTGAATTGTAGTTTTAATTTAAGTTGAACCACTTTAAAAATCTATGTCTCAATTCTTTATATTCTGCATTTATTTTTTGCAAAGTCACAGATTACATAATTTTGTAATTTTGAATTTTTGCTACATTAAATACCATAATTCTATTTATTACATCAATTTTGTTATATTCATTAATTTTGGTTTCACAATTAATGCTATAATCTGTTCTTCTGCTAATTCATTTAATTGATTGATTAATTGTTAACTACACAATTTGATTCAAGAAAGACTTCTACTATGCATACAAATTAAAGTTAACAATTACATTCAAATTAAACTTAGTTGATTAAATTTATTTAGTAAAAATAAAGAGTATAAAATTCACAAATAGGATAAGGGAAAGATCTTAGTTGATTAGATATATCACTCTCAAGGGACAACAAACTTATTTTAGGAACTTGTAACACTCCCTAGGGTTAACCTGATTGGATTCGAGCACGAATTCAGAAGGATGACTAGTTGACCACAGGCTTGGTCTTCCAGGGTGGGTCAGTTGGTTAATTAGGTCTTAGGAAGTGGTCGACCAGTCAGTGTTAGGTTAGCAAAAATTAATACACAAAATTTGAGGTTGTAAAATCCTAGTGCAGTATGGCCATCAATCAGAGCTAAAAACCTGTCAAGAAGAAATCCTAATGCATTCTCGATCTGAAAACCCAAATTTATGGTAGAATGATCAAATTAAATGTA
Source organism: Saraca asoca (assembly GCA_026873985.1). Taxonomy (NCBI): domain Eukaryota; kingdom Viridiplantae; phylum Streptophyta; class Magnoliopsida; order Fabales; family Fabaceae; genus Saraca; species Saraca asoca. The sequence goes on along the minus strand of JANHAO010000705.1, from coordinate 12,085 downwards.
TATTTGATTCTCTTTTATCCTATCTCAATGTTTGATTAAGATTTAATCAGTTGATTCTGCTAAGTTGTTATGATTATAGACCAAAGGCCAAAACCAATACTAAAGATAGAATCAAATATTGTAGGCCTTAGAATTTCCATTTGATTAGTTGAGTGGAAATTCTACTCTCTAGCTTCTTTTTCATATAAATTATATTATTTTCAAAGTATCCAAATATTTTTTATGTGCCAGGTAACAAGGAATTAGGTCAAAGAACTAAAGATGAGAAGTATATAATCAATTGATTTTAGACCTGTAATTGTTTGAAATTCAAATTAGACCAAGAATAAACCTTGAATGTAAATGTATATGAATTTAGGTATTAAATCATATTAACATGGGAATGTAGATACACGATAGAGAATCATGAATTGTTTTCTTGTTTTCTTACATGATTATATAAATGTTTGTATGCAGTGGGACAAGAAATGAGAAATTAGTATTGAACCTTAGTTATGGATAATCTTAGAAATCCCAACTTTGGATAAGTATATGAACATAGAAAATTTAGTTTAAATGAGTTTCAAGGATTTTCAATATAACTCAATTTTATGTTTTTTTAAGTTTAATTTTTGTCAATTATTATTTAAAATTTCATGAGTTTTCTAAAGATATTATCTATAGAAAATATTTATTAAAAATATTTTATGCTAGTTATTTTACGTTATAAGGATTTTTCAAAGTTTAGTTGAGTTTAATTATTTTATTTGAATTATTTATGCAAACCATTATTTTATATTAAATTAAATTCATTATTATATTATAATGAATTTATATTTCTCTTATGTTTTTAAACATACATTTTATTTCAATGGATAAAATTTCTCTTATTGAAAATATATATTTTTGAATATTCTCATTTCATAAGCATATAGTATGCATTAGAAGAGATAGGGAAAATCAAGCATGTATGAAAGGTAGTTTGTTTAGTACACAAGGGTAGTAAGGGAATTCAACAGTGATTATGAAAGAAAAGAAAAGCTCTAGAGATTTTTATATTGGAGAACTGACATGTAAACGTGAGAGTTGAAGGATCTATATGCGCTAGGAGATATATATATATATATATATATATTCATGAATTTTGTTACACGATGCGACAGGAGGCCTATGATCAGGTGCATAAAGGCACAATTTTACAAGAATTTCCAGTATGGTCTTGAGGGACAAATCACCTATTAGTTATAAGTCTATGTTATAAATTATCAAGAGACATCACTCTTTAAGTTATCACCAAAGTCAGTATAATTTGATTACATGTCTTACAAGGTTAATAGTATAATAGCACTTTGTAAGACAATTTCATGAATTAGTTAACAAGTATGACATCAGTATCAGTAAGATTAATGATCATCAACTCAATGAATATCAGAAATGATTGAATTTTTATGAAATATTTTCATATTCACATTTTTCTTATATACTATATACAGATATTATATGAATTATATTTATATATATGACCAAAAAGGTTTTCAACGCAAAGATGTGTTTGCTTTTTCTACTCACTGAGTACTCAGGTTATAGTTACCTAATTCATTAACATTTTTTAGGTTAATAAATTTATGAAAGCTAACTCAATTAGGATATGCTTTATAGATTACAAGTGATTGAGATCAATTATATGATTCCCTTGATATACTTTAGTAGTTAGTGTCCATTCAGTTAGATAATGTCCCTAGATAAGGATTTAATTTTTTTTTAAAAAAGGATTTATTTTTTCAAAGAATTAAAAATTATTTAACTTAAATGATTATTAAAAAAAATCTTGCATATCATATAATTTTGATACAAAACGCCTAAAAGTCATGGTTTTCGCATTATTTTCATGTTTTCAAAATTATGAAAGGATTTTCAATAAAGAATTGCTCACGAGCAAGTCATGATAGCATGATTCATGCCAATCACACTTTTAAATTTTGGGATGTGAAAAAACTTTTATCCTAAAACCAAAAAATATGTTTGTTGAACATTATTGTAATATGATAGGTATTAAATGAACACAATTGCATTTTAATTTTGCTCTTCTAGAAATCAAAAACCTATGTTTAAAATTGTAAGTAAAGAAAATGACTTAAGTGTGTTTTAATTTAACCCTATAAGAATCCAAATATCCATTCCATGTCTTTCTCTTTACACCATAATATTATCCTTTTCCTTTTTGTTCTATTCCTTTATTTCATAAAATAGTATTGTAGCATATGTATTTTTGTTATAATGATCACATATGATTGCATAACTAATGAAATATTGTATTCCAAATAGAATGAATAACAAATCAAGGAATGGAATCTGTGTTTAAGTGGAAGAAGTTATACTAAGCCCATAGTTGGGATGCAATTTTACAAAGAAAAAAAATTAAAGTAAACTAGTGGTGTTATTTACTCAAGTAAGAATATAGTGAATTAAAATTATATAGGCATGTGAAAAAATGAAGATTCATGTGTTAGAAGTGTAAGGATCATATGACAAAAATAAATAGTCTAAAGTGATTAAAGAGTTAGGGGTGTAAAATTAAGTTAATGAATTAGAGCTATAATTGAGAATGACAGATCTTCAATGTCGTTAGTTGAGAGTAGGATAAAGTTTAAGTATAGGATTATGAGTTATAAGTGTAGGTTATCTTGTGTTATGGGCAAAATCCGATCTCACATAATAGAAAACCAAAAGGCTAGCAGAGACTGAGGATGAGTTAAAGGTAGCACAGCTCGCTAAGATTGCACCACCTCGCTAACCGCGAGGTCGGGATGCAAACGAAATCCAAAGCTAGAGAAATAGCTCGCTAGAGCTCACCTCGCCAAATGTGAAGCTTGCCTCGCTAGAAGAAACCTAATAGCGACCCTGAGCCAAATATCTCAGCTCACAAGATAGGCACATTGCCTAGCTAAAGGCTCAATAAGATAGAGTATTAGATAGACTTACATCAAGTCTCTAATCCAGCAAACAAGAGGGGCCCACCTGTAGAAATCCATCTGCAGGAGCCGATATGTAAAAAAAATAAATTATCTTGTACATTTAATATTTGATGTAACTTATTTACTGTATGAAAAATTACATCTGTAACCTTCTACCTTCTATAAATAGGAGGAGGAAGACCCTCGTAGAACAAGTTGAATTTACTATACTGAAACTTTGTAGAATTTACTTAAAATTAATAAAAGTTACAGTGGATATAAGGACCAGTATTGCCTAGTTTTAGTTGAACAATGTTAAAAACACTTCATTCCACTGCTTTTCTTCCTCTCCACCATCTTTGCCATCTTCTTCATTTCCCACTTCATTCACCAAAGAGCAGTTTAGGGATAAAAGAACTATGTTGCTTGACCGAGATTTAGCAAAACCAAATTTCATCGTCAACATCTTGGATAATTACTACCTACAAAGTAAGTGCGCAATGAAGGGCATATGAGAGAGTGCTAGCAAGTAGAATAAGTTTTTCGATAAGATAAGTGAATATCAATTTTAGTTCGAGTATGGAAATCATTTGTTGCTATCTCTTGAGACTATACCCACTTACTTCTTGTTCTTCTTATTCCAAACCTCAACAAGTGCAATTATAATGGGAATATCTTATATGCCTACAACCTTTATCATGCTTATTTCTCAAAACGCTTGTAAAATTTGAGGATGAATTCTTTTGAGAAGAAAAACTCTGTAATATCCAAAGTTCTTATTGAACAATTGCTATAAAGGTTTCCTTTTTTTTTTTTATAAGCAACAAGTATTTGAAATTTTAGGTATAAGATTTTTAAAACAAATATTGAAAAGATTTTAGCAAATAGTTTCATTTGATAACTATTCTTAAGGGGATTTGCAAGACCTAAGAGAAATCAACCCTGAGAGAAGTTACATAAATGATTCATAGGTCCCAGCAAAGGGTGTGACCCTTAGGAGAACCATTTAGGCTGAAGCCCAATAGTATCTTGACAGCACCAAGCCTTTGCGCCCCTTAATCCATCTATAATATTATGAGTTTACTAAAGCCTAATTCCCAACCTTATGGACTTTAATTCCCTTACTTACGGTTTAAGCATCTAGCATGAAGCTTACTTACCCTATACTCTTACTTATAGCCCAAGCAATCATCACAAAACTTAGGCACTTTGCAACTATTATAAGGGCTTGATGTCCATCTTTACAATAATTTTCTATAGCTAAGCTACTTCTCACTCTCACGATTTCTAGACTAGTTACTATAAACAACTTCTAGATCTAGGCTACTTCCCACTCTCTCAATATCCAAACCAACTACTATAACTAAACTACTTCTCACTCTCTATATCTTTGGACCGGCTACTAGAATCAGTTTCTAAAGCTAAACTACTTCTCACTCTCTTAGTCTTTGGATAAACTATTACAATCAAATTCTATAGCTAAGCTACTTCTCATCTCTTGGTCTCTAATGCCATGCAATTCTAAAGTAATAGGATGCTACAAAGGCATTGTGCCAACTAACGATGTTCTTAAGTAGGTATTACCTTCCCTACCAAGCTCCTTAGGAACTTCTTGTAAATGTGGTATGATAAGATTAAAGTAGGGCTGTGCCTGTGGAAGTGTAGAAAAGTAAGCATGTTATGCTTAACTTCTCACTCCTAGATCTTTGAAGCAAGGGCGAGCAAAGGAATATCCCACCTAGCCAAACCTTCCATGAACTCACATAAAGGAAAAAAAAATGCTTCTATAGAACTCAAAACCTCTAGGAGACCTTCCCTTATGAGATATAGTCTTATTAGGAATGACGATTCCCTAGTACTCAAGCTTCAAGAAGTTTGGCCTATAGAGTTTTCCACCAAGTTAGTTTGCTTTAAATATGTTAGATGCCTTATCCCATAAACATCTCCCTTATACTTCTCATCAGCCCAAAACTTCCTCCAACACCCTTCTATCATCTCCCCTTAACTACAAACCTCATAAAAAGACTGTTACACTACCGTTATTAAATCTCTTAAATGACTAAAACCTTATAAATAGGATCTCCATGATCACTAACCCAAACCTCTAGATCCCATAATCCTTAGAGACCTTTAGATATACTCAGACCAACTTATACCTTTATGTCCAAAAGACATTGGAAACCATGAAACTTAGCTGGGCCTAAAGCTTAGACCCCTTAAGGCCTTTTAACTCTATGTTCCTTTTGCCTTGTTCAACGACCCTTGTCTAAGGTGCCTACTCCTTAACACAAAACAACCACCTTTACAAACTAGTTCTATTATTATAATTATTCCTCCAAGCTCCTAGAAGACCTCCTCTTCACAATAACTTGTAATTCGTATGATATATTTCAAGTGTTTTGATGTATAAAAATATTTCAAGTGATTATTAAGAAACATAAATAAAATATTTTGATTAAAAGTTTTGGCATTTTATTTACATCAACTATCCAGTAACTATTTAGTTATTAAATTTTAAGTTGTACTAAATGGTGTTACAATTTTATTTTCTTTTAAAAAAGTTTCATGATAGTGTATTTAAAGTACCTATTTTATTATATTAGCAATTTAATGTATATTGGATAAAGTATGGTGTTAATCATGACTGATATGAGTAATAAATAAATTTATTTTCATTGTTTTATATGCTTAAGGGATCATTTATTCAAGGTATGTTTAAATCATTGTTTTAATTATTGAATATTTAGAGTTAGTTTAAAAGTGTGAGGTATTATTTAGTTTGACTATTAAATGACTAAGTGGTTCAATTTATAACTAATTTATGTTTTTTAGTTATTTAATGTATATTAATTAAATCTTAGCTTTAATGATTTGTTTAATAAAACTTATGTTTAAATGTGGTACATAATTTATATAAGCTAAATGTGTCTTAAATTATTTTATGTATACTAAAAAAATTACCTAACTTTGTACAATTTTCACACTCCAAAAACATTTTAATTATTTCTAAAGAAAAAAAGGGGACAAAACAAACACTTCATTTATTTGTTTCCAGTTAAAAAAAGAAGTCCATTCTTCTTTAATTCAGTATCAGACACCAAAAATCCCTTAACCCTTCCCCTTTGCCTTCATCATCTATGACAGCCATTGGTAGAGCAAGCCTCCTTGCAGGATCACCACCTTTCGGCCTCACTAGCGGCTACTATGAACACTGAATCACTAGCCAAGGTACAAGCAATGGAGCAAAAGTTGACTATAGTAGATTAAGCCCTGTTCAACTAGCCAACGGTAGCCATTGAGCTCAACCCATCTCCGGTTAGTTAAATTTAGCCTCTCAATAGGTATGTAACCTTGAGTTAGCCTCTCTTTTGCTTTAGCTAGTTGCTTGAGTGATTTTCCCCCAATTTTCTTTGCATTGAAACCCTAGCCCTCCTAAATTGGAGATTTTGAACTTTGCATGTTAAGGAATAACCAATAGGGAAAAATTTGTGATTTCAAGTGAGGAAGTGTTATCGATTTTAGCTTCCAAAGCTCAGCTTAAGGTGAGTAAATCACTTACTTCCTTTGTAATTATAGAATATGTAACTTCCCTATAATTTGAATAAATTTAAAAAATCTTTTGGCAAGCACTTAGTAGAGTTATGTAATTAAATGCAATTTATGAAGGTAGGACCATATGTTTAATTACAAATTATGAACGTGAGACCTTGTGTTTAATTAAAAATGTATGAAGATAGGATTTGGATTTGAAATTGAATGTGTGGATGTGGGATTGTGATTGATTGAAGTACATAAATTTGGGGTTGGGTGGTTGCTAGAAAGTTATTCATTTAAAGAGTAGGAATGTAGAAGTATAAGTTAATAAGAGTGTATGAATGTAGCAAATAGAAAAGCTTGTCATTTTTATGCTTAAAGATGAACAAGATTAGGATTGTTTTATTTCTTACAGATTTAACAATGTCGGTCGAAATGGTGCTTTATGGGTAGTTATGTATATATGTATGTGAAATGACTTGAAATCTTGAGAATGATTAAACATGGGTTGGGTATTGGTAATAGTTAATGTATCTATGAGTAAATATTGAACAAGTGAGATCATCTAATTCAATATAGATGAGTTGTGTGCTAATTTATCTTGAGTTTAAATTCATTGACTCTATGATTTTTAAATAGGTTGTGTTGGATTCCTCCTTGAGTATGAATTTGGAATTGAACTTGCCTAATTGCATTAGCGATATTCTTCCTTAATTGTGAATTTAGCATTGTAGATGAATAGGTGTTTGTGATTGGATTGTAAGTTGATAAGGGGTTGTGCTAGAAATATAATGATGTATTATTAGCATATTTGCATGCTTTGCACCATTGAAAAGAAGGGTTGAGGTATGTAAACTTTTTTTGTCTAGCCATACATATTTATTATGTGCTATTTAGAAATGTTAGGTTGAATGCTTAAATCCTCAACTAGTGTGATTGTATTAGTAATGTTCATTTAGATGCAGTTTGTTCCATTGGTGTATGTGAGTGTTGGAAGTTAGACCCTAACACAAGTTCTTTGGGCAATCTCCACAAATGCACTTGAAATATTGAATGAAAATGGTCATTGACTTGTTGGAGAGATAATGGGAGTTAAATTGTTTGGAGAGACAAGGAGAATGGAGAATTGAAATTGACATTGTAAATTACAAATGGTAAGTTGTCCAAAGAAGTTGGCCTATGGGTTCAAATTTCAAATTAATGTGATATGATTTACATTGCTTTATGAATGTTCATTGAAATTGGTCACATCTATTGTTGGTTGATACACAATAGATGTTATAGGTGAAAATTGGTCTCGCCCAAGCAGGCTGAAGGCTCGACAGAAATTAAGTCCGAAGGATGTTTAGCTCGTTAAGGACGAGTGCATGAGGTCCCGGCTCGCATGTTCGACGAATTATCCCATCGAGTCCCAGCTCGTTGAGTCCCAGCTCATCGGGTCCCAACTCGCATAAAGATTGAGCTCGCCTCTCCAACCTTGAGCTCATCCTCGCTACTTGAAAAATAATAGCGATCCCCCACTAGGGATCTCGGTTCGCAAAAGCCAAGCATCCCCCGAGGTCGAAAGCTCACGAGAAGGAGTTCTAGACAAACTTGTGTTAAGTATGCATTCTAGCCAGCCAAAGGGGCCCACCCGCAGAAAGTAGCCTATAGCAGCCGGATTGCAGAAGTTCTTCTATCTTTTATATTTATTTCTTGATAGAATAGAATTGTAACTTATAATCATTGTATGTAACCTTTCTTCCTCTATAAATAGGATATCACTATTAGAAAGGAGGGGGAAGGAAAAGAGAAAAAAAGGGGCTGAAGTAACTAAGCAAAAGCTCTATAAACTTTCCTTCAAATTAATAAAAATCTCAACGTGGACGTAGGGTCCGGTGCCACTTGGATTTAACCGAACCACATTAAAAACACTGCGTGTTGTTGCCCTTGCTCCCCTTCCTCTCCATTATCTTCTTTTCTCTTCTCTCTCGCATGATCCACAGGGAAACAGTTCGGGGTCCAAGAATCGATCATCGTTAACTAGAGTTTGGCCTAGAACCAAATTTCACTATCAACATTTTTGGTCCTAGAAGGAGGGCACATCTATTTCTGAATTATCCTTCTATCTAATTACAATGAAGAGAGGAAGGGTTACCAGGAGTTCCAGCACTCTGGCTGTTCAACGAGCAGCCCCTCAATCACCTTTTAAAATATGGTAAAAGAGTTAGTTGAAACTATTAAAGTGCTAGCTCAAGCGCAAGCTTGAGATGCACAAAGGCAAGAAGAAATCATATCATAGCTCCAGTAGTTGGGTGAAGAAGCTCGGAAAGAGACTTGTGAAAACCACCACAACCAGCGCTCTGAGGGCTTACAGCAAGCTAAGAGTTCTGGCTCCCAACCCAAAGCTCAGGATCCAATAATGAAGCAAGTCCTCTAAAGGTTGAAACAGCTAGAGGAATGCCCCCAATCTCAAAATAACCAACCTCACTACGAGGAAAGCTCGTTATTCTCTGTGAAGATCGAAATGCAGCCCTTTCCACAGAAACTTAAAGTGCCCATGATCCCACTGTACGATTAAACTCGTGCAACTATTTTGACGTGGTCAATGTCCAAATGGATCTACAAATAATTAACCCCCTGGTCAAGTGTTATGTCTTTCTAGCCACGTTGGGAGGTATCCCTCGGGCATGGTTCAGAAGCCTTTCGGCTCGCAACGTCAATAGCTAGGAAGAATGCCAAAAGAAATTTATCGACCAATATTGAGCATTAAAAAGGCAGTTCGCACCTCCCTGCCATCTTGTGATGATCTTTCAGCATAAGGGCGAATCGCTAAAAGATTACATAATTAGGTTTAGGCATGAAGCTAACTCTATGGAAAATCCTTCAAAAGAAAGCATCTTACCAGCAATCTTGATGGGACTCTGCAAGGATAAGAAGCTGTACAAAAGCCTTTACAAGTCCTCGACTCGAGATCTCGCTGAATTCTACGAGCAAGCTACCAAACAAATAAGATGGGAGGAAACCTTCGGAATGGAAGAGCCCAAGCAGAGGGCAGATGCCAGTGGTCCTGCCATAAGCAAAAAGATGAGTAATGAGAGTTGCAGTCACGACCCTAGTCCCCAGCCCGCGAAGAAGGCAAAGCCTCAGCAACCCTAACCTAGAGGTCGCTTTGAAAGTTATAACATCCTGTCAAATACACAGGATAGGATTTTTGCCACGAAGAGACATAAAGAAGATTTTGGGAGGCCCAAACCCATGAGAGCTTCTGTCAGGTCCAATGACCCAAGCAGATTCTGTGCTTATCACAATGAGGTCAGACACATCACTTCAAAATGTTGGGCATTGAGAGATGCCAAAGAAGACCTTATCAGAAGAAGTCGATTACAAGATTATGTAGTGAGGCTATCAGGATAACAAGCTCAACAGACTCAGCAAACTACTAATCGAGAGTTGGAACCTTCCATTAGAACCATATTTTGATCCTGTAATATTTTCTTAAGATCAATGACAATCTTGAAATCTTTGTATAGATTATCCAGCAAAACACTATATGAAAAAGAGCTACTCTATGTTGACTCAATATAACTCACAGCTGATTGGTTGAAATTCAGAAATGTTACCAAACTACCGACGAGCTTTCAATACATCCACGGTTGAGACGGCACGAAACTTACCCTATCGATACATCCAGAGTGAGCCACATCCCCTAAATCAGGAGCAAAAAAGTATAATTCCCAGTCTGAGTAACAGGATTGTTGTCTCATCGAACAACAAGATTGTTGTGAGGCTGAGCAACAAGATTGCTGTCTTGATGAGCAACGAGATTGTCGTGGGACTAAGCAATGAGATTCTTGGCAAGGACAAGTTCCATAAACAACCATTGAGCAACAAGATTGCTGTAGGATTGAGCACCAAGATTGCTATCTAGCTAAGCAACAAGATTGCTGTGAGGCTGAGCAATAAGATTGTTGTCTCGTTGAGCAACAAGATTACTATAGGACTGAGCAACGACATTGCTGCCTCACTGAGCAACAAGATTGCTGCAAGACTGAGTAAGGAGATTGCTATCCTACTAAGCAACGAGATTGCTATGGTACAGATTCGACCAATATGTGATCTCACCCAACAAAGAGTTATCATCTCACTGAGGTGTGGAGACACTACAAAACGCTCGAAAAGCTCGCACTGGCGCAAAAGATGCTATAAACTCGTCACATCTCTCATGCAAACAAGTGCTCACAGCTCATTAACGAGACCCTTCTAGGTGCAACTCACATGCAACCTAGCCAGATTTTACTCGTTGTTGATCAAGGCAACCGTATGTTAAAGTTCACACAAGAAGTTGCGGCCAATTGGCCAAACAAGCATTTTATTGATTTGCGACAATACATATCATCATCAGAAGTGGATGAAAGCATCCAGTACAACATTCAAAAGCTATGTAAAGAAGCTCATACATTAAAAAGGCCTCATTCAAGGAGGCAAAATTACATCAAAAGAGGGAAAAATAGAAATAAAAGCTAAAAAAGCCTAAAGCTAAAGTTGAAAATAGAAAGCCAGCTACCAGGAGACGAACTCCCACCAGTAAGAAGACCAGTGAACCCGACTACTCCTGCTTATATCCCTCTTAAGCCAAAGGCTCCTCTTGGATCAAACCCCTTGTAATTCAAAAAGGAGCTAGGAGTCTGGTTGACAAGGTTGGAAATCGCGGCAAAGTCATGAAGAGATAGTCTAAGATCTGCACAAGATCTCCCCCGTGGCTAGCATAAAGAGCTATCATGGAAGCCATGGCTATCCACACCTTAAAGCCCCATGCAGAAGGCCATACACACTTCAGTGCTTCACCGGAAGTCAAACCAGCAGAGATATTCAAGGGCATAGCTAATAACTCCATCTGATCATGAAGAAGTAAGAAAAGCTCCTCAGATTTTATAAACTAATTCAGGTTCAATGAATGACCCAGCAAATAAAAGACTGTGTTTGATCGAGGGGTCCTAAGAAAACTAGATTGCCACTCCAACGACTAGAAGGCAAGGTCAGAAAAAGAAGTGTGGCCAAGATCAGATGAAGTGAAAGATTGAAAGTCTGAAATGACAATGCGACAGAACAAAGGACTTTGAATAAAATAGCAAAAGTTACAACACCCAGTCCGTGAAGCGAACTGAGAGTTAGGGGGCTTATGTTATAGATGAAAATTGGTCTCACCCAAGCAGGCCAAAGGCTCGACAGAAATTAAGTTCGAAAGACGTTTAGCTCACTAAGGACAAGTGTGTGAGGTCCCTGCTCGCATGTTAGGCAAATCATCCCACTGAGTCCCAGCTCGCTAAGTCCTGGCTAGCATGAAGATTAAGCTCACCTCTTCGACCTCAAGCCTATCCTCACTGCTTGAAGAACATTAGTGATCCCCCACTAGGGATCTCGGTTCATGAAAGCCAAGCATCCCCTGAGGCCGAAAGCTCCACGAGAAGGAGTTCCAAACAAGCCTGTGTCAAGTCTGCATTCTAGCCAGCCAGAGGGGCCCACCTCGTAAAAAGAAACCTATAGCAACTGAATTGCAGGAGTTCTTCTGTCTTTTACATTTATTTCTTGATGTAACAGAATTGTAACTTATAATCATTGCATGTAACCTTTCTTCC